>JBCNYH010000022.1:18022666-18033917 GCA_039654325.1 Tandanus tandanus | reverse complement strand
ACACACACACACACACACACACACACACACACACACACACACACACACACACACACACACACACACACACAAATGGAGAGGTGCAGCTGTTAGGGGTGTGTCGGAGGTTGTGGATGATTTTAGATTCCTGACTTGGGGTGTGGAAATAAAATAAGATTTCTGGCATAGTATAACCCCCCAACACACACACACACACACACACACACACACACACACACACACACACACACACACCTACAAAACAATAACAACATCAATAGCAACAATAATTATCATCATCAACATCATCTTCCCTTCATTATATAGTTAACAACAATATGCAATATGCTACATCAGTGTTAAATACTTTAACTCTTTAAATGAAGGTCTGAGATGCCCCTAATCCTCTCTCTCTCTCTCTCTCTCTCACTTCCACAGTTAGGGCGGATGAGTGCTCCTTTGTCCCCTCAGTCCGTTTCTGTCACCTCAGGTCGCATCGCTGCTGTGTTTCCCTATATCCAAGTGCCCACGGTGAGTGGGAAGCAGGATGGAGGATACCCTTTGCCCCCTGACACACTTAAACCACCCCCACTTCCTACCCAAATCAGCCACACTCGATCCAGATCAGGTGAGTCTCTTTCAATACTTCGATACTAACATCCTGACAGTTTCTCTGATGAAGCTCCACACACACCTCTTTCACAGCATTCATGAAGTATCCGATATGTGAAGGAAAAGTCTATCAGACTGGGAAGTTTCTCATCATACTGATATCAGATGAATTTCTCTTCCTATCATTTATCCTATATTTTTCTGATGTAATACTCACCACACTTAATTTTACCCTAGAAAAATTAACTCCATCATCTCATGTTTACACTTTACTCACACATATTTCATACTTGAATTCATCCTTTTGACATTTTTCTGTCTAACACACATTTTCTTTTGTATCCTGTCATGTCTTTCCTTCTCCACTCCCTCTGTTTGTTTCCCCTGTCCGTTTTCAATGTGCGTGTGTGTTTTTTTTGGTTGGATTGGTGTGTGTGCACCACCTCAGACGACGATAGAGTGAGGAAGCCTGCAGGGCCGTGGAAGGTCTCAGACCTAGACATCGTAGTGAACCGTGAGGTGACCTTTGACCCCAGAGACCATCCCACCCGTGAGTTTACAGCTGTGGAAGTCAGAGAAACAGCAAAAAAGGATTTTTATTTGCCTATTTCTCTGTTTTGAACAGCAATTCGTAAATAAAACAGAATATTTAACACATGTAGAGATAAGGTGAGGCATCAGGACTTAGTTGACAATTGTGAAGATGTTCCTGCACTCATCTGAGGTATATATATTAACTTTCTATTAAAAAAAAAGCTTATGTGTCTCGGAAAATTGAAGTGAACTCCTCGCACTGGCTGTAGAAGAAGCTTGTGGTCCAGTGACAGGTGTAGAAAGAGTTTGTGGTCCTCAGTTTGGCTGTAGAAGAAGATTGTGGTCCTCAGATTGGCTGTCGAAGAAGCTTGCGGTCCTCAGTTTGGCTGTAGAAGAAGCTTATGGTCCTCACTTTGGCTGTAGAAGAAGCTTGTGGTCCTCTGGCTGTAGAAGAAGCTTGTGGTCCTCCAATTGGCTGTAGAAGAAGCTCGTGGTCCTCACACTGGCTGTAGAAGAAGATTGTGGTATTCAGATTGGCTGTAGAAGAAGCTTGTGGTCCTCAGTTTGGCTGTAGAAGAAGCTTGTGGTCCTCACTATGGCTGTAGAAGAAGCTTGTGGTCCTCCGATTGGCTGTAGAAGAAGCTCATGGTCCTCACACTGGCTTTAGAAGAAGCTTGTGGTATTCAGATGGGCTGTAGAAGAAGCTTGTGGTATTCAGATTGGCTGTAGAAGAAGCTTGTGGTTGTAATAACCACTGTAGAAAGAGCTTGTGGTACTCACACTGGCTGTAGAAGACGCTTGTGGTCCTCAGATTGGCTGTTGAGGATGCCTGTGGTTGTAATGACAGCTGTAGAAAGAGCTTGTGCCCCTCAGACTGGCTGCAGAAGGAGCCTATGGCCCTTATGATGGAAGGTGAAGGAGATTTTTAGGAGAAGATCTTGGAGCAAGGTACAGCAACTCTACATCCTCAGGATAGGTACTCCATTCCTGAGGTATTGTGAGGATTAAGCAATTATAGAAAGAAAGAATGCTAAGGTGTACAGACTTACAACTATGTGAACATCTAAATAGAGGTCTTATGGTAGTAAATCTAGCAATATATATTTTCCAGAGACCCAGGATTTTTCTGACAAATCAACAAACAGTGAGCCTGTAGGAGGTGTAACTCTGGTTTCTCAGTCAATGATTGTGGAACTTTCCAACTGACTGAAGTCTTCCATCTTCATTCAACTTATGTCATCAAGCTAGCCACACTAGCATTAGACTAAGACTAACAATATTTATTAGAGGAAATTTGTGAAATACCATTCATAAGAGTATTAATCCAAACAAAACCAACAGCAGCCAGTACTACCTGCTTTCACCTCCTCTGGCCTTCGAGGCACAGCAGATGAAGGACATTAATCTGAAAGTTCCTGCTTCTTTGAAATGTAGTATCTACTGTAGAATACACTTTCAGTTTTGTCCTATATGTATTATACACCTGTACACCTGCACTCGGACAAGTTACATCTCAGGGTTTAAAATATGAAAAGAACGGTGCGTCCTAGTTCTTACAGAAGTGTAAAGCAGAGAAAGAGCGTTTCTGTATTATCATGATAAATGACTGAACTGTGGAAAGCATTCTCTTTTAATTTAGGTTTGAAAATGGAACTCTGCAAACAGGTGATTATTTGACGGTGGACTTTTCACACTGATCGTGTCCTAGTTCCACTAAAAAAATGCAGAACAAACGTGTCCCTTTTTAGGGAGAAAATGATTTGAGGTCTGTTTCTCGGTGTGGTCTGAGCTCTGTTTCTTCTTGAGGTGTGTATGTACAGTGCTCTATGCATTATTCAGCACAGAGGAAGTAGATGCAGACTGAGTGTCTGTATGAGACTAGACTGGGAATAAAAAACCCACTTCACAAGAGTTCAGAAAGTCATTGAATTCAATGGAGGCTTCAGCTGCTGTTATGTAACTTGATTTATTTTTGTAGGAGGTCGTGAGCAGGTTATAACAAATTACATCATTGTATTAAGCTCTACAGCAGCCTCTCAATCCTCGAAGTCACAAGCTGACACACTTAACCTTTCCTGTTTGGCTTCAAATAAAGTTTTATGAATCTAAAACAGATTCCAGCATTATACCTTCTGTAAAAAGATATTGATTTCAATATTATTTTGTATCATAGAGTTGATGCTCAGGGCAAAATTAAGCGAGATGACCACAGGCCAGTGGGACAGTGTTAGTCATTGTCACACACACACACACACACACACACACACACACACACACACACACACACACACACACACAGAGCACCATTGTAATCTCTTTAGCCTGATCGGAGAAAAGGACGCTCCACAAATACACTCTGCGGCAAGCCGTGATTAGTTCAAGTCTTAAGCGTCAAGTGTCCAGTCTTAGGTGTGTTATGTCTCTGATCATTTTTACCGTTTCTGTTTGTACCTCATTCCTCCCCTCTCGCTCTGTCCTACATTACAGCAAACGATGCAAATTGGAACATGGCCTCTCTCAAAGCCCCAGACTGGAAGGATACGAGCCAGAACCCGGCCAAAATGGCTGCCGGTGGAAAGGTGAGACGCTAAAGTCTGTATGAATTTTTTAATTTAAATTTAATCATTTAATTTATTTTATAATATAAGAGCAATTTAAAAAGTAAATTTTTGTCTAAAATTCTACTTCCTTTTTTTAACTTAAAGCATTATTGATGGAAGATTTCACACTTTTTTCCTTTACTGAAGAAATGATTATGCTTTATAGTATTTTAATTAAATTATTAAGCATTGAGTTCAACATTCCTGTTATTAAATAATGTTTGCAAAGAGAGCCGAATGGTATTAATATTATTATTATTATTATTATTAATAATAATAATAATTATAATAATAATTTTTTTTTACTTTAATTCTGATTCTAATACATATTATTTATTGAATTATTATTTATAAAATAAAAAAAATTGTTTAAACTTTTAGTATTTATTTATTTAATCTTATTTTTTATTTAATATATTTATTTTTTGCTTTTGTGTTAGTTTTTGCTAAAAAAGCAGCAAAATAAATATATTAAATAGATTTAAATAAATAAAAATAAAGTCTGTTTAGAATTTGTGTTTTCTATTCATTTTCTAAGCCGCTTAATCCTAATTAGGGTCACGGGGAGGCTAGCACCCATCTCAGCCAACTCTGGACGAGGGCGGGGTACACCTTGAACAGCTATTCACACTTACACCTAGGGGCGATTTGGAATAGCCAGTTAGCCTACTGTGCAAGTTTTTGGACTGTGGGAGGAAACCGGAGTACCCGGAGGAAACCCACGCAAGCACAGGATGAACATGCAAACTCCGCACAGAAACACCTGAGCCTGGAAATTGAACCCAGGCCTTAGAATTTGTGTTGTATCAATGTATTTATTTGTAATTCTATTTTATTTATTTTTATGTCTTCCAATACAGGGATCTCCTAAAGTACTGGGCACTATAACAACCTTGTCCAAACATCCGCCCCCGATCTACGGCACATACCCCAGTGTGGGCCATCACTCTACCGTCTGTGCCACCAACTCTCTGCCCCGCTCAGCACCAGGAACTCTGTCCTGGCACAGATCCTCTGGTTCCTCATCTCAGCAGATCCAGCAGAGGATCACCGTCCCTCCCAGTCCAACATCCTCGGCTGGCTCACCCGTCCTGCCCATGAGCGAGAGAAGTAATGATGCCCCTTTGGCTGCAGCGGTTCGACCATTTTATACAGACCGGGGGTCACGACCACAGTCTCCTCGGAAAGGTCCTGCTACGATGAACTCAAGCTCTATCTATCACGTGTACCTGCAGCAGCCAGCGGCCAAAAACTACCAAAGCAGCAGCACCAGAGCTGCAGTCAAAGCAGGTGTGTGCCAAATAAACCTTTAATAAATGAGTTAATAAAATTAGAGTTTGGGAATATGCACATCTTTCACTGCACTAAATTATATTTACCAAATAATTCATAGTATTTGCTGAATTATTGAGTGATTATTTAATGCAATTAAATGATCAAATAAACTGAAAATTAATTACCACCACCACCACTACTACTACTACTACTACTACTACTACTACTACTACTACTACTACCACCACCACCACTACTTCTACTACTTACACCACCACCTCCCACTGCACTACTTACACCACCACCTCCCACTGCACTACTTACACCACCCAACCAGTCCAATACTTACACCACCACCCACCCACAGCACTACTTACACCACCCACCTACTCCACTACTTACACCACCACCACCACCACCCACTGCACTACTTACACCACCATCTGAGCAGTAGTTGGACAGCATATGCATGCTTTTCCCTCGTGAAACAGCAACAGTTAATACAGAGAACTAGCTGCAAGGTTATACACTGACTTGGGACACTCGGTTCGACACTGGGTTTGTTAGGTGGAGGCACCATTGTTTGTGTTTATAGTTACGTAAAACACATGAACAAAGCTGTATGTCAGACTGCTTTAAAAGTTCGAAATGATACACACTTTATACTTTACACAAGCAGTACAAAAGTGTGTAAAGTATAAAGTGTGTAACTCAACATGTGTTATACTCTTTACACACTGTACATTACATTTTACACACTTTACACTGTACACTCTGCACTCTCCAGTTTGTACACACTTTACACGTTTTACACACCTTAAAAACCTTGATCTTTTCATCATTTACACACTTTGGATAAATGACCAGGTAAAATGTTCATGAGTTGTGTATTAATTATTTTTTTCTGAATTGTGTGAAACCTGGTCACAAAGTCTGTGTGTGTGTGTATGTGTATGTGTGTGTGTGTGTGTGTGTGTGTGTGTGTGTGTGTGTGTGTGTGTGTGTGTGCGCGCGTGCATGTGTGTGCATGTCTGTGTAAGTACGTTGACTTCTACCAACCAAAACTTGGGACACACACCCACACACGCCAACATGCCATGGAAGCTGAATGGGGAAAATAATTGCAGGTTGATGAAGTGTGTGCAATTTAGCAGAAAGACTAAAGTTAGCAGTGGTGTGTGTGTGTGTGTGTGTGTGTGTGTGTGTGTGTGTGTGTGTACAGTTTTAGTGCTTTAATAAAGCCACTGCACCACTAACAGCTGCCTGAGCTTCATAAACGTTGGGTGTGTGTGCACTTACACGGGTTATTGGGACACAAGTTTAAATATATTACCCAGAATTCTGGACACAGCATCTTTGTGTGTGTGTGTGTGTGTGTGTGTGTGTGTGTGTGTGTGTTTTTAAGTTAAACAAAACATTAAGTTAAATGTTTTTTTGGGTTTTTTTTTTTTGCTGAAAAGATATTTCTAGTGCAGGCTTAGTTCAAAGCTAAAAGCCTCAATATTTTCACTATTCAGATTTTTTTTTAAAAATGTAATTACAGTAACCTTATTTATTGAGCTAAATACAAAGATATTTAAATCATTCACAGGAACAGTTACACATAAAACTGGCATTCATGAAAAGTTCATTAATTTGAAATAACTTGTGTATCCTACTGCTGCTCCTGTGTGTAAATTTATATCTAAGAAAATTAAATGCTAATAATATCGACTGATTTGAATTGTATAATGTTTGTAATAATATTTGTACTAGTTGGCAATTTTTTTAAATGTTTAAAAATAACTGTTGACAAGACATTATGTAAAAAAAAAAAAAAAAAACACACACAAAGAGTGGCTGTCCGTGACTTGGCACTTGGAAAAATCACTAATGCTTGTTTGTGTTTGTGCTGTGCAGTGCGTTGCTTGCTGGTGCTAGCATGCTAATGTTAGCTGCTGGCAGTGTTTCATCTTCATCTTGAGCATAACAGTAATATTCTTGTTGTACTTCAGTTCAGCCAAACGCAGCCGACATTTCGTCATGCACTTTGGGCCATCTTCAGTGAACTACCATACATATGAATATTAAGGTTTTTTAGCCGAAACCTTTTGTCCACGGCTAGTTGACTGTTACCTACAGCACTGACTATTGGTAAAAATAGTTAACTAGATGGCTAGTTGATTAGCTGGTGAAACCCTTGGTGTATTTTGTATTTTAGTCAAACAACTCACGGTGGCGTAGCGGTTAGCACATGTGCCTCACACCAAGAGGGTCCTGGGTTTGAGTCCCAGGCTCAGGAATTTCTGTGTAGTATTTGCATGTTCTCCCTGTGCTTGTGTGGGTTTACTCCAGGTACTATGGTTTCCTACCACAGTGCAAAGACATGCACATTAGGCTAATTTGGTTGGGTGTGTTAGCCTTGCGATGGCTTGGCAAACTGTTCAGGGTGTACCCCGCCTTCGCCCAGTGTCGGCAGAGATAGGCTCCAGCCTCCCCACAACACTAATAGGACTAAGAAGTTTGGCGAGTGAGTGAGTGAACTACACACTTCACACACTAAACATTATTAATAATATAAAAGTTACCTGCATTATTGTGCTGACTTACTGAGTTACAGCTCAAATACAGAGACTTAGCTGGAAGATGCTGATATCTTTTTAATAATTTATTATTATGGATATATCAGATGCCCTTCTACTGCCACTCTATGTAGGATACTTAATGTCAGTCTAGCAGTCTGTGTCAGTGTGTGGATCAGAAAATGCAATCCCATCATGCTGTTCAGTGGAGGAGGGTATCACATAAAACACACATCAGACAATGTGCTGAAGATAATTGTCATTATAAAGTACTGCGTTCCATGTTTTGTTGGTTTTTAATTCCATACATACACACATCACTAAGGAAAGAGCTTGAAACACACTTGTCAGTGGCGCAATATGAGGTGTGTGTTGTCTGTGGAAAGCACTGTAATGTTTTTATAATGATCAGTGCTGAATCTTAGCACTTTAATTTTCATATCATTATATCATTATATCATTACATCGTTCTGCACTGAGCTCTTAAAAAGCAAAAAAGGCACTTCCTTTTTTATACAAGCCGCAACTCAGTGTGGTTATAATCAGACTACGTCCCAATCCACACTGCTCTTACTATGTAGTGCACTATTTTAGGCTCCAGTAGGTTTGTAGTCATGTCTCCAGGCAGACTGGAAAATCTCCAGCACACACACAGACATAGACATAGACAGATTTTATTTGTCATTTAGATTTATATCAAAATGAGATTTCGATGCAATGGCTCAGAACACAGCTGGAATAATAAGAAAAATATTAATAAAAAATTAATAAATGTACATATAAAAACGTTTGTATAAAAGATAAATGAAAGATAGATATATTGCACAGTCTAGTTACAGTGTAATATTGCACAGTAATATGGCATAGTGGTGTAGTCCTTTGCAGGTGTGTGTGGGTGTGTGGGTAAGGAGGGAGCAATATTTTAATCCATTCAGCAGTCTTATGGCATGCGGGAAGAAACTATTGTTGGGCCTGGCTGTTCTGCTCCACAGGCTGCGGAATCTCCTTCCAGAGTCCAGCAGTGAGAACAGTCCATGGTGGGGGTGGGAGGGGTCTCTGGTGATGTTTTGAACCCTGGTCAGACGGCGTTTCTTTGCAATGTCCTGGAGGGGAGGAAGTGAGGTCCCAATGATTTTCTCTGCTGTCCTCATCACCCTCTGTAGGGACTTCCAGACAGAGGCAATACAGGACCCTGACCAGACTGAGATGGAGCTGGTCAGTATGTTCTCTATAGTTCCTCTGTAGAAGGTGGTGAGAATGGGAGCGTGCATCCTCACCCGGCGATGAAAGTGCATACGCTGCTGTGCCCTCTTTACAAGTGTACAAGTATGACTGCACCCCCAGGAACCTGGTGCTGCTGAAGATCTCCATTGCTGAGTTGTTGATGGTGAGAGTAGTGTGGCTGGGCTGGTTCTTCCTGACGTCCACAATGATCTCTTTTGTTTTTGGGATGTTCAGTAACAAGTGGTTAGTTTCACACCAGTCCGCCAGATATATCACTTCATCTCTGTAGGCCTGTTCATCGTTGTTACTGATGAGGCCCACTACTGTCGTATCGTCTGCAAACTTCACGATGTGGTTAGTAGTGAACCTAGCACAGCAGTCGTGGGTCATCAACGTGAACAGCAGCGGACTCAGGATGCAGCCCTGGGGGGAACCGGTGCTCAGGGAGATGACGTTAGAGATATTTTTTCCTACCCGCATGCACTGAGGTCTGTTTGTGAGGAAGTCGAGCAGCCAGTTACACAGGTGGGTGCTGAAACCAAGGGGGGCCAATTTATCAGATACTGTGGGATGATGGTACTGAGCGCGGAGCTAAAGTCCCGAAACAGCATCCACACGTGTGTGTTTATCCCTTCCAGATGCTCTAGGCTCCGATGGAGTGCAGAGGGGATGGCGTCCTCTGTGGAGCGGTTGGGGTGATAGCAAACTGTTACGGGTCGAATGTTGGGGGGAGACTGGAAACAATGTGATCCTTTACCAGCCTCTCAAAAAACTTCATAACGATAGGTATGAGTGCTACTGGGCGGTAATCATTGAGGGAGGAGGTTGTGGTTTTTTACGGTATGACTGTGGAGGTCTTGAAACAGGATGGTACCACAGCCCCATGCAGCGAGGTGTTGAAAATGTCTGTGAGAACCCCAGCCAGCTGGTCAGCACATTCCATGAGCATCTTTCCTAGTATGTTGTCGGGGCCAGCTGCTTTCCTGGCATTAACCTTCCTCAGGTTCTCCGGACATCAGCTAGGTCCAGGTAGAGTGACTGCTCATCTGGGCGAGGAATAGATTTTTTTCCTGGGGTGGTGTTTAGTGCCTCAAACCTCCCAAAGTAGTTGTTTAGTTCGTTGAGGAAGCTGATGTTGTTCTCACAGGAGGCGGGTGGGGCCTTGTAATCGGTAATAGCTTGGATGCCCTGCCACATTTGTCTGGTGTTTGAGGGGTTGTTGAAAAAGTCCTGCATTTTGTGACCATGAGTGCGCTTTGCGAATCTTATAGTAATCTTACATGGTTCAGTGCCACCATGTCACCGGGCTTGAAAGCGTCGTTCCTTGCCTCTTGAATGTCTCTTTGATGTTACTGTAAATCAGGTCCAGCGTATTCTAACCTCTTGTGAAAAATCCACATACTGGAAGAAGTGAGGAAACACAGTTTTCATATTGGCCTGATTAAAGTCCGCAGATTGCAGGTCACTGATGGAGCGGTAGAGAACACTCAGGGCTTCTCTGGTGTTTGCACTGGGGGGAATGTACACTGCTGTGATGATGATAACAGTGAATTCCCGAGGTAGATAAAAAGGTCTACATTTTACAGTCAGTAGCTCCAGATCAGGAGACTTGAAATCACCTCTGCGTTGTTGCACCAGTTGCTATTGAGGTATAAGCAAACACCACCGCCCTGGGATTTACCGGTGAGAGAGCTGCTTCTGTCCAATCTGAATATTGGTATCCCCTGCATGCTAACGGCATCATCTGCAGCTACTGCTCAGCCCCCTTCTAACTCGTCAGGAGCAAGCCTGAAACCCACTGCCACACCACCCTCTCTCCTTCCCTCTCCTTACTGCACCTCTGCCTCCTGTGTGAGTGAGCCCCCGTGTCCTTAAAGCCTGTGTCTACAGAGCGTCCCAGTGCGGTGGAAGATGTCATGCCTCGTTCCTATACCAAAGACTCCACGTCCCAGTGACCCCCAGGATTACAGACCCGTGGCACTGACTTCACATGTCATGAAGACCCTCGAGAGACTCATACTGGATCAACTCCGACCCATGGTCAGAACACAGACTGACCCCCTTCAGTTCGCGTACCAGCCTCGCCTTGGAGTTCAGGACCCATCATCTACCTGCTTAACCGTGTCTACACCCACCTTTAAAGATATTAAGGACGATATTGAACAATACCTCCAACCCACTTCACAACCTGCTGATCAGTCACAGGAGCACGTTCAGCTAAATGTACCAGTGAACGACACATATAGCAACAACATCCACTGTTATACACTTGCATTTTGCGCTACATTTACATTCTACTGTTTATCATATTGATAATACTGTACATATTACTCCCTGACAGGATTCATTCTGTATCTGTTTATATAGATATTAGTAACTTCTAATTTTAGACTTACATATATACATTTATATATACATGTATGTAGATTTTCATATGTATATTGTGTGTGTGTGTGTGTATATATA
>JBCNYH010000022.1:17968797-17995964 GCA_039654325.1 Tandanus tandanus | reverse complement strand
GCTCAACTGCAGCACCTGCGTACCGTCTGCAAATGATCACATGACCACACTTTCCCTATGGGGCTGAGAGCAGATGTCGTGTTATGAATCACACACTCCCATTTTGTACTTTCTTTATAAATAAACAGCAAGGCTAAATTCTGCATGATGCATAATGCTTTAGAGTCAGGAATCTTTCTCTGTCTCACACACACACACACACACACACACACACACACACGCACGCACGCACGCACACACACACACACACACACATATATATATATATATACAGAGACCGGACATAAGTAAATAGACATTCAATATTTCAGAATGAATATTTGCTTGTCAAAGAAGTGGCTTGTGTCTTGCTGCTCGGCCATAATAGCCCATTTGATGAAAATAGCGCGTAACAGTGTTTGAGCTGGTTTGGATGTCTTCTGCAATGTATGCGGCCTTGTAAAGAGGATTTTTCTCCACTGCTCTCTTCACTGAGCGAAGGCATCTTTCTGATGGTCCAGGTTGACCTGGTCTGACAATTCTCACACAGACGCAAGTTATCAAAATGGCTTAGGAAGGTCCAATTAGGGTTGCCGCTGATCCACCCTTTTATTGTAATTATTTTTGTACTGGGCTGGGGAAAACAAATTACACCATCGGCCTTTAAGGCACTGTGTTCGTAGAAGAGGGGTAAGTCAAATCAATTTACATCCCTTGGATTCACACCGCTGCTTGTTAAAAACTATCACTGTAAGGATGGCTTCAATAAATGCAAAATCGATCTCAAATTAAACTTTTATCCTTAATGTTTTTTCTCGTCTCACAGCTTAAACTTTCTTTACATTACAGAAACCTGGCTTGGTTGTGGGCTTTACGGCGTCAGTGGAAATGTCACCTACTGACTGTATATTTTTTAGCTCCCCAAGAACTATTGGTTGTTGAAGTAGTTTTTAAAAAGTGTTTTAATTGCCGACGTATTGCTACAGGAAAATTTCTAGTTTTTAAGTATTTCTTTTCACTATGAATAATTCTAATCAACTGCTTTGGGCTTTAATTTACCAACCTTCTAAAGCCAATATGGACTTTTTATCTGAACTCTCAGATTTTCTGTTTTCAGTGGCGCTTACTGCATATTTTGGGCAAAATATAATATTCATGTCTGTTAACCTTCCAGCACAATGGCTTGTGACTTTATCCAGATATTGGACTCTTTTACTCTCACTTACTTACTCATTCGCCAGACTGCTAATCCTAAAAGGGTCGCTGGTAGGCTGGAGCCTATCTCAGCCAACACTGGGCGAAGGTGCGGTACACCATGAACAGCTCACCAGACCATCGCAGGGCAACACACACAAAACCACTGACTCACATTCACACCTAGGGTCAATTTGGATCAGCCAATTAGAATAATGTGCATGAATATGCAAACTCCATACAGAGATGCCCGAGCCCTGGACTCGAACCCAAGACCTGCTGTGAGGCTGATTTAATTTATTCAGTAAATGTTTGTACTCATCAGCATGGTCATACACTGAATCTTATTTTAGTATGGACTATATCTGTTAGTAATGTGAATATCCTGGGTGGCACTTTTTCTGATCACAAGCGCCCCCTTGTATATCTTTTATCCCTGGTTCTCAGGTTTTCAGGTTCATGCATTCAAAATTATTTTAATAATACTAAAGATTTTATTTCCTCATCTGTGAAAAAAGTTTGTAGTATGTTTTAATTCCAGATGTACAGAAATTCTGGATACTGCAGTAATCGCTTTGTTTTGGGTCGACCATATGGACTTCAGCTGCATCCCAGCATGTACCTGAAGGGATATGAGGGAGAGCGTTCACATGTCAACAATGCTGATGTGCAAAACCTGATTAATGATATAAAAGCACTAAACCCTGTATTTGAATTTATAACATACTGTTTCCAGCTGGCTCGCTAATATGTGCAGACTGAAAATTTCACACTAAAATGTCTTTCTTCTTGACATTTGGCACTGGCACATTTCTGTCATGTATAACTTTTTCCATTGTTCAGTTTTCCATGGAGAGAAAACTGGTATTGAATTTGTACTGGTCTCGACATTTGCTTTTGTTGTTTCCAGTCAATCTTCATTCTTCAACACGATCAGCAGATGGCGCTGCTTCAATGATAAAATGGAAAATTCATTCAATCATTCATTCATTAATTTTTTAAAATCGCTTATTCCTAATTAGGGTCATGAGGAGGCTGGCGCCCATCTCAGCTGACTTTGGGCGCGGGCACTGTACTCCCTGAGCAGCTCGCCAGGCCATCGCAGGGCCAACACACACACAACCACTCACACTCAGGGGCGATTTTTAAACAGCCAATTATCCTACTGTGCATGTTTTTGGACTATGGGAGGAACCCGGAGTACCCGGAGGAAACCCACACAAGCACAGGGAGAACATGCAAACGCCACAAGAAACGCTCGAGCCCGGGAATTGAACCCAGGCCTTCTTGCTCTGAGGTGGACATGCTAACCACTACGCCACCGTGCCACCTGGCAAATATTAAATTTGTTTATTACAGAATGAACATGTCCAAATATACCTCATTTAATAAATGATTTAATAAAATTCTGAACTTTATTGTCTCTCTCTCTCTCTCTCTCTCTCTCTCTCTCTCTCTCTCTCTCTCTCTCTCTGTCTCTTCCAGTTAAATCTATAATTATAAGTTACACAGACATATTCTATATGCATATATTTCCCCTGTGAGGTTCTGGGTTCGAGTCCCAGAGTGTAGGTTTTCTTTGGGTACTCCAGTTTACTCCCACAGTACAGACATGCACATCTGTCTAATTGGCTGTTGCAAATTGCCCCTAGATGTGGGTGGGAGTGTGAATGGCTGTGTGTATGTTAGCCCTGTGATGGTCTGCTGAGCTGTTCAGGGTGTACACCGCCTCGCCAAGTGTCGGCTGAAATAGGCTTCAGCCTTCTCGCGACCCTGGTATAATAAAGTGGTTTGGCAAATTAGTGAAATCATGATTTTCCACTGTTTTTAACTCTGAACACAATAAATCTTATTTTATGATGCTTGTGTACTTGCTATTTTGCATTTTTTGGTAACACCCCTACCTTCCCACAACCAAACAAGCACACTAATAATGTTAATATTTATATTACTGAGTATATTAAATACTTATTCCAAATTTTTAATAAAGTTAGCTAAATCACTTTAGCTAAAATTGTCAGACGTGACACCAACAGTGAAAAAAAATGCTATGACCTCATACTGTATGTTTTATAATGTCACCCATATACACACTGTTAAAGATTTTAATAATAGAGTCTTGCTAAAGAGGTATGGGTAGCGTTAGAACTCAGAGGTTTGTGTGTTCTTTTTCCTGAGCAGAGATACAGGAAAGTCAGTGTTTAGCACTTAGCTCATCTATTGATTCATGGCTAATACTTTTGTACCGTAAACCCTTTCATTCAGCTGGGAGTGAGGAGGTAAATGTTTTGCTTTTTGCCAATGGCAACAGACATTCTGCATGTGCCAATTCCAATTAGCGCAGTCAGGATCAGGGCCGTGTGAGGGTGAGGATGTGTCGTGAGTCATGTATAATCTACTCATGGTGCAATTTGCTTTGAGCTAATTCTTTTTTCCCCTCTCTGGTTTTATCTGACGCCTCAGCCTCTAACACGTTCCTCCTTTAAAGCTTGAACCTAACACAAACCAGACCTGCACTCTTTAAATATTTATTTAGTGCTGATACCACCAGGGCCAAAATCTTTTGAAGAGCTGAACATTAAACAGACTCAGTGTTTCTGTGTATCATTCCCATCTCTAACCTGGGACTTGGGAAGGTGACGGAACCAATTTTCAGAATCCAAACCCAGCCAAAAGAGCAGGAGCGAGGCATGACATCATCATGCTGTGTGCGAATTAGGGATGGAAGTATCTAAATTTGACAGAACAAGGATTGAATAAGGCACATTCATGGTTCCTGTGTTCAGACACAACTCATAACTCAAAATTCCTGACTTTCAACATGTATAAAATATAACTTATTTAATTAAAAAGTTATCTTAGATAAATAATAAAATAAAAAAGTTATCTTAGATAAATAATAAAATAAAAAAGTTATCTTAGATAATACAACAAAGATATATTATTTGGTTAAATCTATAGCACTGACAATACAGTTGTTTGTTTTGAAACAGTAACATCATAATTACTAATATTACTTGGATAGCTTGATGCTAACAAAACATGCGTTGATTGAGGCATCCATGTTTTTTCCCCCTCACTTTGAATCTCAAGCTTTCTGAACTCAAATACTTCCAACTCAAATACAGCAGAATGCCTTTTAAAAATCTCCAGTTAGGTTTTGACACCTAAATTGAAAAACCAAAAGGTAAAAACCTTTACTCTTTGCAGCCATATTTCCATTAACCGCCTTAATGTGCAACATAAAGTTCCAAGCTGAAAAAACGAGCAGTGGAAACAGGAATTAAAACAAAAATAATAATAGCAAAATCTCTAAAACATTTTTACACTTTCACAAGGTGTTTTTTCCCCGACAATTCAACAAAGCAATATTTCAGAAACTGGAAATGGCATCACATTTTTCATGACATACATGACATAATGTGAAGAGCAAATAGAAGCACTGAAGCAATGTTAAAAGAAAGAACGACCTGTAAGAGTTATGGTGAGATGAGAAAACTAAGCTTTAACCACATAACTATATCACTCAGTGGAATCTCAGACCATTCTCAATTCTGTGTGGTCAATTTTTTTGTAATTAAAAATCACGTAGCTTTGTGCAAAACTGCAGTGGAAACTTTTCATAGAACAATAAAACAGGAGCAACTATACATTTTATGGTCAATGTCACCTTTAATTTGCCATTATCACTCCTTAAAGTGAAATGAAAGCCAAGGCTTCCACACTTTCCTGTTACATATGAACAGATATATATTTTATTATAAGGTGGTTTTTACTTGCATTTTGGAGTTCCAGTCTGCTGAAATCCTTTTGATAGCTTGCATTAGCCAATTTAAGAAGGCTGATGTTTCACTCTCGCAAATGTGTGAAATCACCAGAATAGGATGTGAATTCATCAGTTCATATAAGGCAAGATAATAGCAAATATAAGAATATACAGATATTAAACTAACAAATCAGATATAAACTAGTGAACCTCTGAATAAAATAAAACTACGCACATCTACACATAATCTGAACTTCCGGTTACGTACATGAGACAAACATCGGCTCGTTTGTAAGAACGAAAGGTATTTCTTGCTGTTTATACATAAGCAAATTACTTTTGTATTTACTGCTGTATACACGTGAATCATGTATGACTTTTCACAATGCAGTGTTGCCCCCCTGTGTGCGGATTTATCACTTGTTTTTTCTTCTTCACAAAGAAGCTTGTAATAACAACAGCATGTTTTGATGTGCAAAGATCTATATGATGTATGCAAGCTTTTATTAAGTTTTGATTTAATTTCCCTTTAAAGAGATTTGCATGGAAGCAAATTACACAGTACTATTCCACTTGACGGTTTATGATTGTAATAATTACACTATTACATTTAAAACACATTATTTGTATATTGATTTAGGTACAGATCAAAACTAATAAGTGTTTTTCTTCTGAAAGTTACACATTGCACAGAAATATATTAACAAGCATAAAGACTGATATCAGTCCAGTCATATTATTGTTTTGTTGTTTGTGATGAGCTTTTAAGGCATTCTTAAGAAACATGTTGTTTTTTTTCTCACAGAACTCACTGAACTCGTGAGCAAACATGGTTATTTGTGTCACAACCAAACCAAAGATAACTGAGCAGAGTTGATGTTTAACGTCTGAAGGTCATCTCATGCTTTCTGTTCCTTATCTGTTTTGGGGAACAGGAGGTACGAATGCCAGATAACATTATTCTTTACTGTTTTCATTCAGTTTATCTGACACAATTTACTTGCAACAGTCACTAATTTCTAAAACACCATGCAACTTCAGCGTTAAGCAGCTACTGTTTCTGAATTTTCAACCAAAGGTAGATCAAGAAGTCCAGTGTGCTTATAAAAGTGTTTTGTTTTACATGCACATATTTTACCCTCCAAAATTTCTTTTTTTCACAAATTTACAAATTGTGAAAGTGTTTTCACATCCTGGCTGTACATTATGTATCCCAGAGTCATGTGTGAAGCACGGTTGTCCAGTACTGTGTGAGAGAAGGTATGGCAAGGTAAGGTAAACGGTGACATTTCAGTGTATTTTGTTCAAATGAATCCCCTTTTTTGATACAAAATGGGCTGAGCTAATATTGGATAAACTTGCATATGCAAAATGTTATTAAAAGTATGTTCAAAAATGTAAATATAAGCATGTTGAGTTTTTACAGTCCATTCAAGTCTCTGCTCTATCATGAGAGGCATCACAGACATCTTAGTCAAAGAGCTGTCAATCCAGCATGCTCATTAGAATGTTAGGCAATGCCCTCTAGCACAGCTCTCATGATGACTCTGATCTCGGATCTCATCTGCTGACTGAGTTCAGATTCTTAGCATAACACTTGTGTTTGCCATTATTCAAATAGTTATAATGTTTTGTATATAAGTAGGTAAAGCAGTTTAGCCAAAGCCAAAGAGGTTAAAATAGATAAATAACTAAATCCTAACTAAATACTCAGTGACCTGAAATTCTTAAAAGAAAATAAAAAAGCAAAATTAAAATGTCAGCACTTCTATTATGGTAATTAGAGATTTGAGATCAAATGATTGTTAAACGTCAGTGCATTTGGGTAATGTTCCGGATGCCAGGATGAGAAAGTAAGACTGCTTTTAGACTCAGCTGATACCAACCTTTGCAGCTTTGCAGCTGAGGTTATTAGCAATTTATATACTCTCCTTATTTCCAGAATATTTTGAGACTTTTGCTGTTCTATAATCATACCTGAAAGCATTGAGAACAAGAATCCAATTATGCACTGCAGTATGTTAGAATCCAAACATCCTGTTCTGCTACAGAAGTCGAAAGGTGGCGTGGCCTCTTTATCTGTCAGTTCTCATCAAGGAAGGACGTATCGCCACTATATCTCAGTATCAATGTAGAAAAGGAGGCGTGGCCTCTGCATATATCAGTCCTGATAAATATACTTTAATGAAGTGGTTATTGTGTGGCATTTTAAGACCTTTTCATGTATGTTTTTTCATTTGTATCAGCATAAATAAATAAAAATATACACCCATCAGCCTTAACATTATGCCTGTTTTGCCACAAAGTGGCTTTTGACAGAGTTACCCAGGTCCTTATACTTGCTGATTTTTCCTGCCTCCAACACATCAACATCGAGAACTGACTGTTCACTTTCTGCCTAATGCATCCCACTCCTCGGCAGGTGCCACTGTAATTTTATAATCAATGTCATTGACTTCACCTATCAGTGGTCATGTTTTTAATGTTACGGCTTATCAGGATCTATTCATCTCTTGTGAGGTATTCCTTAAATGCAGTGGCAAGTACCTGAGAAAGATGATCCAAGAAAGGTCAACCAGAGAACTTGCAAGAGTGTCATGGATGGCCAAGGTTCACTTGAGAGTGTAGGCTAGTAGGCTGGTCATATCCCACTGAAGAGGTACTGTAGTACAAACCGCTGGAACTGTTTATGCTGGCTATGATAGAAAGAATTCAGAACTAACAGAGGATTGCAGCTTGTTTTGTATGGGGCTGCCTAGACTCAGAGCAGTCAGGTGGTGTTAATGTTATAGCTTATCAGTTTAAAGTGTTATATAAACACTTCCTTGCAGGGTTGTTTGAGGGTTATGACTTGGCTTTAGGGTTCAAGTTAGAAGTAGATTTAGGTAAGCGTTAGGATAAAGGTAGGGGTTCAGTATCTAGTTGTGATGGTTATTGTAAGTGGGTGGCATGGTGGTGTAGAGGTCAGTATATCCGCCTCACAGCAAGAAGGTCCTGGGTTCGATTCCTGGGCTCGGGCGTTTCTGTGTGGAGTTTGCATGTTCTCCCCATGCTTATGTGGGTTTCTTCCGGGTATTTCGGTTTCCTCCCACAGTACAAAGGCATGCATATTAGGCTAATGACTAATTCTGACTTACTATTTTTTCCAGACCAGGCAGAAATCAAAGAACAATAATCCCAATAGATTATGTGTTAATAAATTTTTTTAAAAACCCTTTTCTCTGAGCTGTGGGGTTAAAAAAAAAAATCAATTTCCAGGGAATGCAGTATTATCTCTTGGAGATGGAAGGTCAGATTAGAAACACAATATTTTCAAAAAATTATGTAGATGTTCCAGAGTATTCAAACTTTTCCTCAAGGTTTACAATTTCTCTCCCCTGCTGCATTGTCAAGCATCACAAACCAGACCAGAGCAGTTTGTTTTTTCTGTTTCTTGTTTTTACATCCCCGCTGTACATTATGCATCTCAGAGGCATGTGTGACACACAGTTGTGCAGTACAGTGTGAGAAAAGGTATTGCAAGATGAGCTAAATGGTGACATTTCAATGAATTTCATCAAAATTCATTCAGGTAATGAAACCAGCATCACTGTACAGCTGAACTTCTGGAATGTTCTGGAGGCCAACGTGGTGGATAACTGTTTATAGCTACTGGGACGTAAGTGATAACAGAAAGTAACTTGTTTTATCGAAAGAGTTGGGACATTTTGTGATATAAAAAGGAGTAAAACATTCCTTGAAATGCTGTTACTGGAAATTAATTCACTTCAGAGTAGTCACTGATTATTTACATATTATATCATCAAATAGTACAGCCTTTCTAAATGGATCTGTTTAGGATCGAGATACAGGAAGTTATCTGTAAAATCATTTCTTATCTTCCTTCTTTCTTCTCCATGGCTCCATGCATCCACCTGTGCTTTTCATGGTCGAGTTTCACTCTGGCCTCATTTGAACAGAAATGTGGTGCATCCTCTCAACTGCTGCAGGGTTAGCGGGAGTTCACTGATGGATTGAGCAGACGGGAGGGTGGGGTTTAACTCTTGGTCAAGGTCAGCAGCCTACACATAGCTCACATACACTTCACCTACACCTCACACGCACACATTCAGCACACCTCACACATACCTCACACACTCACAGAGCACTGGTATAGAGTCAGCAGGTCTGCCAGAACGTATTATTTAGGTTTTCAATAAAAAGAAAATAACACCCTGTCTCTCTTCCCTGCCGTGTTTTAGAGCTCCACTAACCAGACTGGCTCGTTTTTTTTTTCTGTCTCTTATTAAGTCATAAAATGCATTTTTGTATTTTTCTTAACAAGAGCTAACAGTTAGGGTGGGGTTCCTGTGTGTCGGTGCCATGCCTCACTCTGCCATAATGAACATCTTACCTCAACCGACACGTAATCAAGTTACTCAACAAGGGCCTTTATTTAAGTTTACGCTATAATTACGCTATGTTCCCGGCTTCCAATTAAAATGTGATAACTAATCTATTCATAAACTGATTGGCTACCAGGGGTGTGTGTGTGTGTGTGTGTGTGTGTGTGTGTGTGTATGTGTGTGTGTGTGTGCACATGTGTGTGTGTCGGTTTGTGTGTGAGAACAATAAAAGCAACAGTACAACGCACAGAACAGGAAACACAAATCTAATTTTGACTGGAACAAGCACTGAAAGATTTCCTGGACTTTCCAGAATGGTTAAAGGGTTCTGAGACTCTTTGTGAAATGGCACTTTGTGGAATGAAACTCTCTTGAAGCATTTCTGAAGTCATGAAAGCTTCTGAAACTTTTTTGGAAAACTTTTGGAATTCTCCTGAAGGCTCCAAAACTCTCTAAAAGACTACTGGAATACTCCTGAAAATGTTTGGGAGCTCTCCTGAATTATTCCTCAAAGAGTTCTGGAACTCTTCAAAATGATTCCCAAACTCCACTCAAAAGAAGAGTTACTCACTTACGGCTTTGGTACATCAGTGTAAAGGCTTCAGGAACTCAGCCAAAGGGTTCCAAAGGATTCACTATGTTGACTAGCAAGTCAGAACAGGATCTCAAATGCTCCTGGGTTCCTGAAAAGACTTCTACAGTGGAAACACACTGTAAACCTTAGGTGGATTTCTATAAAAGGGACCATGGCAGATTTCAGGTGCTGGACGGTAGTTCCAGGCACCCTATATGCCTGCTGTTCTGACACATCTGGCACAAACAACCATGTTGTAACTTTTAATGCTGCTTATAAACAAACAGAGACGACTCTTCCTATGCAATCAGAGTTTCTGTTGCTCTGGTCTTCCATGCAACTATGAACACTTTTGGGTGCGGCTGTGAAACTTTCCTGTGAGCAAGAGAAATGCTGATGGTCAGATGTGCATGATAAGGTGGGAGATAAAACCTGTTGGAACGTTGCTCTACAGAAACAGGGTGGGAGACCCCTGCCTTGGGGTCACTGTATAAATGTAAAACAAGTGAATAAGATAAAAATTAATCAATCAATCAAAGAAACTTGCAGGCAAAAAGGCCACAACTCCAGTACTATGACTAGCAGATGGCACTCGTCCTACAGACGGCATGTTTCCTTTTTTGGGACTGTCACACAGAGCACACTCCTCCTTTACTGGGACTGACAGAGGATTTGCCTCCTTTACTGGGACTAATGTGCAGAAGACATGCCTCCTTCACTAGGACTGACACACAGAGGACAAGCCTCTTTCAATGGGACTGACACACAGAGGACAAGCCTCTTTCAATGGGACTGTCACACAGAGGACACCCCTCTTTCAATGGGACTGACACACAGAGGACATGACTCCTTTTTTGGAACTGACACACAGAGGAAACACCCCCTTCATGGGGACTGAGACAAAGGACCCATCTCCTTCATGGGGACTGATACACAGAGGACAAGTCTCTTTCAATGGGACTGTCACACAGGAGACACGCCTCTTTCACTGGGACTGTCACACAGAGCACACACCACAGTTCCAGTAAAAGAAATGCATCCTCCCAGTAAAGGTGGTGTGTCTTCTGTTTACCAATGGTAGTAAATGAGGGTACTGGGAGTGATACCCAGGGGACACATCCATTTTTAGGCCATTATGTTAGTGAGTATTGGGGACTTTTTGTTTGTTGCTACTTTAAGCCTCAGGATTTCCTTTTCCTTCCTGTTCAGTGGTGTGCAGTAAAGATTATTCACCACTACCTTTGTCTAAAAGGGCTCCTAATAAAAAGAAGTAAAAAATTATCTTCTATATCTTCTAAAATTCTCCATAAATTTTTTGGTGAAAATGTATCGAACAATGCTATTGTAGGTAATGAGAACAAAATTTTTTTTTTAAATAAATAAAAAATCCTTCCGACAAGTATATTGAGGTAAAAGTATGACTTATAAACAAAAAACACTGAAAATACCAATTTTTTTGAAAAATTGAAAGGTGTCACAAATGTTTGCACTTTTGCATAGCATGAATGAACTTCAAACCATATGGAATGGTTTAGAGAGTGAAGAAATAAAAAATATGTGACCACTACGCCTGAAAGGTTAAATGATGTAAAAACGTAAAGGGTGGCCACACTAAATATTGACTTTTGTTTCTCCAAAAAGAGACTGCTATTTTTATTACTATATATTGTTCTTTGTTTACTTATTCTCATCAATATGATCCAATACTACATGGAATAAATACTTGAATAGTGCTTGGTTTCTGATTTATCTTCATTTTGTTAAGTGTATAATCATCACTGCACACTACTGTATTTTTTTATTTCTTCACTCGCTAAACCATTCCATAAGGTTTGAAGTTCATTCATGCTATGCAAAAGTCAAAAAAGAAAATTTGTGACACTTTCCCGAAAATTGGTATTTTCAGTGTTTTTGTTTATTAGCCATACTTTTACCTCAATATACTTGAGGAATAATTTTTTTTGGTTCTCACTGCCTACAATAGCATTGTTCAATACATTTTCACCAAAAAATTATAGAGAAAAAACTTTTTTCTTCTTTTTATTAGGGGCCTGAAAGTGTGTGTGTGTGTGTGTGTGTGTGTGTGTGTGTGTGTGTGTGTGTGTGTGTGTGTGTGCACGTGTATACAGTGTATTGTCTTTTCTATACAGTGTTCTAAATGCAGTAAACCTTTTTATAGTTTATAAATTAAATAATAATTACCAAAATTGGGGTCCAGTGGTGATTGGTCCATTTCCTCATATAAGGGCAGTGGTGGCTCAGTGTTTAGGTCTTTGGGTTAGTGATCTGAAGGTTGGGGTTCAAGCCCCATTACCATCAAGCTACCATAATAGCTGCCAGCATGCTACCAGCAAAATTTTTGAGAGTTGAAATTTTACATAATCGTGATATAACACATGATATTAAGAAAGCAATTTATTAGCACTTTAATCATTTACCAGCTTCGTAACTCCATTGTTTTCCACAGATTGCAACATTCTCACTTGTGAGGTTTTAAATTCGTGAGTCTGCATTTTGTTGTTTTTGACTTTCAACACCTGCTCAAAACCTGAAATACTCCGGAAATGTTTATTCTTTATCTGATCAAAATATTTAAATTTTGTGGCAGGAACTAAAAAAACCAAACAAAGAAGAAGGAAGCAGTTTGGAAAGTTAAAACTTTGAATATCTCATGATGGAGCCCAGTCACTAGAATCGAACTCTTAGTAGAACTTTAGACATTTTGAGAAAAAAAATATAATGCTAGAATGTAGAAAATATGTCAAGAATTATTGCTAATATTTTATTTAAGGGAAAATATTTTATTTGTTTGTAAAATAAAATAAAAAAATAAAAAATTATCTATGTTGGTTTTTTTGACAGTTTAGCACAACTATGAAATATATCCCACAGTTCTGTTGTAATCGAGTGAAAGAAGCGGAGCTTGTACTGGCCCGTCGTGGTGAAGAGGGAGCTGAGCCGAAAGGCTAAGCTCTCAATTTACCAGTTGATCTACCTACTTACTCTCAGTTACGGTCATGAGCTTTGTGTAGTGACCAAAAGAAGAAGATCGCGGATACAATGAGCTTCCTTTGTAGGGTGGCAGGGCTCTCCCTCAGAGATAGGGTGAGAAGCTCGGCCATCCAGGAAGAGCTCGGAGTAGAACCGCTGCTCGTCCACCTTGAGAGGAGCCAGTTGAGGGAAGAGACCCCGGGGTCGACCCAGAACTCACTGAAGGGATCATGTCTCTTGACTGGTATGGGAACGCCTCGGTGTCCCCCCAGAAGTGCTGGGGGAAGTGGCTGGGGAGAGAGATGTATGGACCTCACTGCTTAGGCTGCAGCCCCCATGACCCAACCCTTGACCAAGTGGAAAAAGATGAAATGAGATGAGTTCTGTTGAAATATGGATTGTGATTAGTTGTAGTGTTGAATCATTTTCTCTGACAGCAGTGCAGCAACAAATCCCAGGTTTAATAACTCGGATAATGAAATTATTAAAAAATGTGCGTAACCATTCATTCGTTCATTCATTTTCCTAACTGCTTAATCCTAATTAGGGTTGCGGGGAGGCTGGCGCCCATCTCAGCTGACTCTTGGCGAGGACAGAGTACACCCTGGACAGCTCGCCATGACATCGCAGGGCAGAAACACGCTGACGGCAATCCAAAGGCCTACTCTTTACGAATGACAGCAATGGTTCTTTTACATGCCTC
Organism: Tandanus tandanus; assembly: GCA_039654325.1. NCBI lineage: Eukaryota > Metazoa > Chordata > Actinopteri > Siluriformes > Plotosidae > Tandanus > Tandanus tandanus. Next base: position 17,982,372 of record JBCNYH010000022.1, on the reverse strand, counting down.
TCACCACAGACAGTGAGAGACATGGCTGGCCTTTGATAACCCAGTTAGCTGCACTGGGGGCAGCAGTGACAACTTGGTGATAATGGGACTTGAACCCCCAACCTTCAGATCAGTAATCCAGTACCCAACCACCAGGCCACCACTGCCCTGTGAGAGTCCTAATTGGTATAAGGAGATGTTTAGCTATAATTTATGAAAGGAGTCTCCAGTGTCAGCGCTTTTGATTCATCTCATCTCATTTGCCGAACCGCTTAATCCTATTAGGGTTGCAGGGAAGCTGATGCCTAAATCAGCCATCATTTGGTAAAGGCAGAGTACACCCTGAACAGCTCACCAGACCATCGCAGGGCAGCACACACAAATCCACTGACACATTCACACCTAGGGTCAATTTGGAGCAGCCAATAAGCCTAAAGTGCATGTCTTTGGACTGTGGGAGGAAAGGGGAGTACCTGGAGGAAACCCACACAAGCACAGGGAAAACATGCAAACTACACACAGAAACACCTGAGCACGGGAATCGAACCTGGGACCTTCTTGCTGTGAGGTGGACATGCTACCTACTACTCCACTGTGCCACCCTGCTTTGGATTCACAAACATTAAATATATTTATAAATAAAAACAAATGAAACTATTATAATCATTGGCAAATTGCTGTCCGATAAGAAGAATAAAAGACTTTTATATATAATTCCATCAACCTCAGGGTCATAACACAAACGCAAGCGAACTCACCAAGGCCACTTCTTCTCCACTGGAACTCAAAGCTAGATTTACACAACCATAATCATTAAACAGTAATATTAAATATTGTTGCTGAATACAAATACCAGCTCAGAGCAGAGATCTTGCTGCAGTACATGTGGGCAGAGCTTCACACAACTTCCTCCAACCAGAGTGAGAGTGGGCGGGGCAAGCATAGAGCGGGACGACTCAGACCAGCTGTGTGTGTGAGAGTGAGTTCAGACTACAGAGGCAGACAGAGAAGACACACTTATATTTTTTTAATCAAACCCCTGTGGATTATGAGACTTGTGTGAGGGGAAGTGCACTTGGTGGAAGTGCACTAGATTTGATCACTACGCCTTATTGGATTACATAAGGATTTAGGGTGGGTTGGGGTGCAATGTGGATTGGGACAATGTCCAGGAGTTTATACACTTAGAGGAAGGAAAGGATTTGATCTGCTCCTTCACACACTTACACATACCTGTACAGGTAACCACATTATTATTATTATAATTATGATTATTATTATTGTTGTTATTATTATTATTATTATTATTATTATTATTGTTGTTATTATTATTATTATTATTATTATTATTATTAAGGTACTTTTACAAATGAAAGGGGACTAAACTCTATTTCTGCTTACAATTGAACTTTGCTGTGTGTGCGCGTGTGTGTGCTTACAAATTGAGTGACTCAAGCAAAAAGGCACTCCTGCTTACACACGCACGCACACACACACGCACACACACACACGTACCAAATGGAATGAAACCTGTGTACATTTCTGTTCTGGGTGTGACAGCACCTCTCTGTATCTCTCTCTCTATCTACACTCACTAGCACCAAATTAGAAATACTGAGTTGACCTAGTTTAGTTTTTAGCAATTTGTTAGTACCACTCTTTTAAACTTACTCACCGGTACTTTGGGCTCCAAAAAAGCTGCCAAACTCATTGTATTTGAGTTGGATTCCCATAAACAAACTAAGTACATGGAAATGATCATTTTTTGTATTTTATTATAACTGAGTACATTACTCTTGTACTTAATTACCTCATAAATTAGACACTTTATTTGATCAGCCATTTTTTTTTAACCCACACCACTTTTTCCTTGTACTTATACTATATTTTATATGGAAATGTTGTTTGATGTCACTGCATATCTTTTTTAAATTATACAGTGATGCACAGAGGCATAGTGGTTTGCATGTTCTCCCCATGGGCTTGTGTGGGTTTCCTCCAGGTACTCGTTTCCTCCCACAGTCCAAATACATGCACATCTGGCTAATTGGCTGTTCCAAATTGGCCCTATAGGTGTGGATGTGAGTGTACATGCTTGTGTCTGTGTTGGTTCTGTAATGGTCTGGTGAGCTCTTAAGGTGTACCCCGCCTTCGCCCAGTGTCAGCTAAGATAGGCTTCAGCCTTCCCTCGACCCTAATAGTATTACGTGGTTCGGCAAATGAGTGCTTGAGAGATGAGCATAAATTAAACAGCTTACATGTGCCCCTGAAAAATCTGTTAAGTGAAAGAAAATAAACTGCTAACTATTTTAGTCAGTGGTCTTTTTGATGTTAAAATTCAAATGTTTGTCAATATCCTGCAACTTAATTAGAATAATCGGCTGATCAAAATTGTCCTTTGGTGTGAGTGTGAATGGTTGTCTGCGTTGGCCCTGCGGTGGACTGGTGAGCTGTTTAGGGTGTATCCTGACTTCGCCCATAGTTGGATGAGAGGCTCTAGCCTCCCCCCAACCCTAGTAGGATGAACCGGTTCAGCCAATGAATGAACAGGGATCATAATGCTAAATGTTTACTTATTACTCATACAAATTACTTGAACAAATCACTTTAAGGTACTGTAACTCAACAAATCAAGTTAGAAATAACTGCTGCACTCTCAAAGTAATCAAGTTAGTATTAAGTATTAAACACTCAAAATAACCAAGTTATCTTTACTTGAAACTGTTGAGATTTTGTTACTATTTTCTGTTAACGTTTTTGTCTTTTTCCCCCAAAAATGTAGTCATTTGGGACACGTATACAGATAATAGTAAAATACATGAGAGTGATGTTTGGTGATGGTATTTATTTGGCCTTTACATTAAATATGGTGTGTGTTTCATGGACTTGGACTCAGACATTAATGCAGTTCTAATAAAATAATCAACACTTATCAAAACTGTCATTGTCATCATGATTACCTGAAGAGAACATAATAAACACTACAGCCTGCAATTCAGTGTGCTATCATAAAAAAATAAAAAATAATATAATACAATTAAAAATAAATATAATTAAACCTAAGTCAGTCATAAGTATTTATATGAACTAATAATTGTTAGCATATATTATTTACATTTGGAAAAGCAAACAAGTTTTTTCAGTCTTATATCTGAAGATCATCTTTCATTTTGTACAGTGTACTAAACCAAACTCTTACTTTTCTCTCTCACACTTCTGCTTTGTTCATCAAGAAAAGCATGTTCACTTTGATTTACTATATTTTAGGTAAGCTCAGAACATCATGAGCTGTACAAAAACTGTTAAACATATTTACCGGCAAGTTTATTCACTTCTAATTTTTATCTAGACAAGTTTTTGCTTTAAAAGTAAAAAAAAAATAATAATAAATTACTTTAATTTTATTATATTATTTTAATGTTTTACTGTAGTTTATTTAAAATATTCATTCACATTCATATCCATAACAGAAATATCTCTCTTCGGAAAGACCTTAAAATCGTATCTTTCATGTATTTTATTTTATGAATAATTAACACGATCATTTCATAAGATTTGAAAACATTTCTATAATAATGAGTAAGCAGTACATCTCCTTGGAGTGTGACAGTGTGTGGCGTTACCAGAAGTCCTGCGAGAAGATGTTTATTTAATATTTATGGATGGAGTAGGATGTTTATAGCTGCTATAAATGATAAGCTAAGTGGGAACTGGAAATTGTTTCACAGATAACTACTAACAGGTCAAAAATGTAAGTGTTAGTAGATTGCTGAGGTAGAAGAGGAATAAAACACTAAGGCTGATATAGGAGAGTATTGAGTGAGTTGATGGATTATTTTCCTAAACGCGGAGTGTGTTTTATTCCTTATGTAATCAGCAGTGTGAGTGTGAAACAGTGTCACTGATCTGTTATTGAGTGTATTGTGTAACACAAACTCTCACTGACTCTGATCTCTGTAGCCACCGCATGAACGTCAGTGCACATGTTGCCTGCAGTTATTTCCTTTTACATGGTATAAAATCATATTTTTAGTCCTAGGTTTCAAAGATGTTAGGGGTAATATGAGTATGTGTATAATTAGAGATAGAGTTTTTTAACTGGAACACGAGCAACAGCAAATTATTAACTCACATTTGTAGTTCTTTAATTTCTCTGATAAATATAAACTTGCATGAGCTGTGGACGTAAACATACCCTTAAAGAGAACCAATAAAGAAATATCAGGTCATACACACCTTCACACTCCTGACCAATCAGAAGCTGGCAAAGTCAACGTACACATCCCACTTCTTCACTCACTGCATGTCTGTCTTAAAATATAGTCTGTCTCTCTGTCTAATAATTAGTATCTCCATCTAATAATATGTCTCTCTGTCTATTAATCTGTCTGTCTAGTCCATTCATTATCTTTAACGCTTTTCTGTCAGAGTCATGGGTGAGAGGCAGGGTACACCATGGGCAGGTTGTCTGCTTATTGTAGGTCTAACACAGGCATGAACAGCTATTTACACTCACATTCACATCTATGTTGACATAAACTACATGTCGTTGGACTGCACTGCTGTACCACCCTCTATCCATGTGATGCTTTGTGACTGACCTAATTGGACTGTAACCATTTTTTAATATTACTGTAACTAGTTAAAAGTGTATAATACCAGTGTTTACAGATATATCACTTCCTGCTTCACCTGAATTCATGTTCTGTTTGTGTATCATTAGTTCGGCTTTGCTCTTTTATTACATCAAGAGATACTTGTCTGACTGAGTGAATCAACACTGAGCATTACTGTAATCTTTAGGAGATAACATTAATTACTTTTAAGAGCTTTTACTCTCCTCTGTGTGTATAAAAGTGTAAAAAGCCAATCAGTGATCAGATCCAGAGCAGCAGTGTTGATGAGCAATAAATGCATCATCTGGAAAATGTGAATCATTGCCGCAGAAATGAGTTGATGAGATAACTGGGCAATAAATCAGGATCTGAAAAAAGCTTTAAAGCCTAAACCTACTAACAAGGTGATTTACACAAAGATTAAAAAAAATATATGCAAAACTATTCTTTAATTCATACATTTATAACCAGGGGAAGAAAAGCAGAAATGTCTCATTAGCATCAAATGTGCATGTGATTGATACTGGAGCACTGAGCGATCAGAAGTGAAAGCGGGTGAAAGAGTCTCAGAGTCGCTGCTCAACCTGTTACACAATGAAAAGAGAGAGATAGAGACAGACAGAGAGATAGAATGGGAACATGGGAGACGGAAACAGTGAGAGTGACAAAAAGAGGGTGATCAAGACAGGGTGAGAAAGAACAACAGTGACAGAGTGACAGAGAGAGAGAGCAACAGGGAGAGAGAGAGAGAGAGACACACACACACACACACACACACACAGAAAGAAAGACAGAGAAAGGAAGACGGAGTGACAGAGATCATTAGAGCGAGAGAGAGAGCGAGAGAATGACAGAGAGAGACAGTAACACAGAGAGAGAGAAAGAGAGAGAAAGTGACAGAGAGATAGCAAGAGATGGAGAGAGACAGGGAGTCACAGAGAGGAAGAAAGTGGCAGAGAGAAAGAGAGAGAGAGAGGGATAGAGAGAGAGAGAGAGAGAGTGGAAATTCTATGAAAATGAATTATCTTAAAGACTACCGGTATATTGGTCATTCTTAAATCATAATTTGTGCGTACGTAATACGTTCCTGTGATACAAAAGCTTATTTTAAATAAATTACCATAAATTTGGGAACTTTTAAACAAAACTGGGAAATTTTATCCTGTTGATTACTAGCAGGGCTGAACCAATGGTTAGTAAGTAAACAAGCAGATCTATTCAGCGAGCAACATTTTAGATGATAAAAAAAACATTTTTGGGGAATGGGTGTAAATGGTTACCTATTTGAAGGAGAGAGAGAGTAGTCTTATGGAGACAGTGAGACGTCACATTTTGGTGACTCTGAGGATGAGAATGCTGCCAGAAATGAGCGTGACGGTAAATCCAAATTGACTTATGTAGCTAACGTTTTGCCAACTCAGCTTTCCTGTCATCAGTTGGTTTAGGAGCACAAAAGGAATGTTTTCCGTGATCTCTGCGCTTGTTGTCTGTGCAGTTCAGCACTGGCTGATAATGTGTTATAATGCACGGGGTCAGCGACACAGCCCAGCAAATCCAACGAGTTTGCATCACTGCCAGGCTGAAACTTGTCTGTCTCTGAGCATGCCCAGTGTCGCAGCACTCACATGTACTTTGACAAGGGGCAAGGACCGATGTTGCCGGAAGGAACCACTGATGTCCTACGTAATTGTTTTAAATAGCTAGTAACACTAATTCTCCACAGGTACCGTTTGATAATTAAAAATGAATTCATTGCATTGCATGTTCCTCCTGTGTTTGTGTAGGTTTCCCCCAGATACTCAGGTTTCCTTCCACAAGTTAAATACATGCACAGTAGGTTAACTGGCTGTTTCAGATTGCCCCTAGGTGTGGATGTGAGCGTGCATGATTGTGTGCATGTGTTGACCCTGGAATGGTCTGGCAAGGTGCCTTCCCTTCCCCCAGTGTCGGCTGAGATGGGCTCCAGCCTCCCTGTGACCCTAGTGGAATTAAGCAGCTTAGTAAATGAATGAGTGAGTGAAAGGTTGTTGTTGTCTGCCTTATTAATTGAAACACCTTGGTTCAGGAAGTGGGCGTGGCTAAATGTCAGTGTCTGTATTGTAATTTAATATGTAAGCCTTCTTAAGGAAAACGCTCCTTCAGATAAAACAACATTGGGAAAGCTCACTAAAATAAAATAAAAAAAGCCATTCTATACAACGTCGTAACCCCTCAGCCAGGACGCCTGAAACGCAGGACAAACTTTATATGTTCAAGGTCACTGTGCCAAGGTCAATGGTCACATATGCAAATTAGCTACCCCAAGCACAGGTTTAGGTCATAGGGAGTGCCTACACAAAATTTCAGAAAGCTGGCATGTGCATGAGCCGAGCAATGGCCGGGACAAAATTGTCATGCCGCCTGCCTGGCTGCACGGCCACCTAGCCACGACAATACCCCTCCAGCCATAACTGGCTGAGGGGTAACTAGTTTTAAATGCTGGCTGCATGAATTTATTTTTTTTATATTCAAAGTAAAAAAAATTTAGTTCTTGATACACTTTTGTTTATGAATTTTGTCTTTTTTTATTTTTATTTTTATCGATATATCAACACCATACTCAGTAGATGTTAGACTGTGTCTGAGTGTGTGTGTGTGTGTGTGTGTGTGTGTGTGTATACCAGGAATGGTGTGTGTATGTGTGTGTGTGCGCGCGTGTGTGTGTGTGTATTAGTGTAGGTGAGGTCGAATTAAAATTGACGTGAATTAGAAGGGAGAGGTGTGAAGAAAGCAACCTATATAAAAAAAAAAACCACACATGCTACATACCGTATAAGCATTGGGTGTGTGATGCTGGGATTTGCCTGGGCCTGGAGTGTGTGTGTGTGTGTGTGTGTGTGTGTGTGTGTGACTGCATTTCAAAGAGCCGTTACTGTGCTTTTAACCCTAAGGGCGTCTGCTCTCTACGTTAATGAAATTATTTTATAATTAATTTATAACACTCACTGATTAAAAGTTGAACACGTGAATGGAATGGAAATGTGTCTGTGTTTGCTTTCATAGAGTGACAAACAAAAATGAAATAACTGATAATCTCTGATATGCACACAATGAGGCTACTGTAGTTTGGAATTGTGGGTAATATCAAATTTCTGGAATGATTTCCTGGGAAATATCAGTGTTGAATGTGCATCACATCTCCTGTATGGTGATTTCATCATCACCGAGGCTCCTCCTGAACCTTTTCTGGGTCAAGACCTGCCACTTTATTGTTTTTAGAGACATTGTGTTCCAGCCTAGTAAGCAAGAACATATTTTTAAAAAAAAATCGAGCTGCAGGTTTCACTCACGTGAAATGATCAAATCAGTTGTCAGTAGCTGATCTGTTCTGTTCATACCAACATGAAGCTTCTGCAGCTTACTTTTTTCTTTAACAGTCACTGAAGATCGAGATCAAAGGTAGTATCATGATATTTAAGGAATGAATCACTGCAGGGTTATACTGCATGCTACCAGTCATACGTTTGTTATCATAAGGTTTATAGTGGAAATTTGTTCCTAAAACAGCAAACATAAACCAAGTTAAAACCTGTGTTGGTTTTTTTCTTGATAGTTCCAATAGCAAGTAGTTTTTAAGATTTTTAATTGCTTATTGATCCAAAGGTATCACCAAGCTGCCACTGTTGGGCCCTTGAGCAAGGCCCTTAACCCTCAATTGCTTAGTTGTATAAAAATTTTTAAATTTAAGTCGCTCTGGATAAGGGCATCTCACAAATGCTGTATATATAAATGTAGTTTTAGGTAAATTGTTTTCCATATAACTAGGTTTTTATTTTAAATTCAGGATGAAGATGTAAATAACAAAAGCTCAGATGATTGGTTAAATTGTATAAAGCACACTCAAGAATATTGTTATATTTTCTTAGTCCATATGTTTTATTTCATAGTGTTAATGTCTTTATTATTATTATTATTATTATTATTATTATTATTTTAAAATAATAGGAAATTAGAAGCTTGTATAGAATATTATAATATAGAATATATAATAATATAGAAGTAAGAAACCTTCTATAAGCAGGGGTGTACATCTGTAGATCTGGGTGTCTGTGTAGCTATAACAATATTTTTTAAGGTAGCAACAGGAGTTCGGGTATATATGTAGCATGTTATCTCATAGAAAGTAAAATCAACGGATCTAATGTTTTGCCCCGCCCACTTTGCACTAAAGAGGAATAATTTCTCTTGGAAATTATTGATATTGATAATTAATATTGATATTAATGACATCCTACCAGCAGTAATCATTCTCTCCTGTTTCTGTAGCTTACTTGTTTTGTCCATGTCCATATTTGCTAAATCTAAAGACCTATATGTTCCCACACCTCATCTCTGGATAAAAAAAATAACAATAGCCTCGGAGAGCCTCGGTGAGAGAAGCGTGTGTCCCAAATCAAGGACCTTGTGAACGCTCAGTAAGAACAATCTGGTTTATCACCTTTTATTCCTCCTTCTTTATCAACAGACAGACTGGCGACTGGATGTTTTTTAATCCATGATTTTTTATCTCACAATTTGAAAATTTAAAACTGCAAAAAGCATCTAAGCATGTAAAACATCTAATCTCACTCACTCTCAGTCATGTGCTGAACCACTTAATACTATTAGGTACGCAAGGCAGATGAAGCCAATCTCACCACCATGAACAGCTTGCCAGACCCTTGCAGGGTAAACACACCCACAACCATTCACACCTAGGGGCAATTTGGAACAACCAATTAGCCTAATGTGCTCCCTTTGGACTGTGGGAGGGAACCGGAGTACCTGTATAAAACTCACACATGCATGGGGAGAAAATGCAAACTCCACACAGAAGCACCTGTGCCTGGGACTTGAACCCAACTTGATGTTCTTGTTGTTAGGCGGACGAGCTATTCGCCCAACATCTAATCACATATAATATAAATGTAATAAAATACATCAGTACCCACCAACTGTTATGATACCGGACAAGCACAACAAAATTTGGAGTGAAAGTATTTAATGGTAACAACATGTCCGTTTGGTTGAGTTCTTCACAGTTTGTGAAAATGATCTTGTATATATTTTCAATAAAAAAAATAAAAAACTCTTAATTTCTTACAATCGAGTGGATGAGGACATGTTAAGAGAGTTATTCCACTCAATCTCATCGTACTCGCCTGGTCTGCTATCAGCTCATGTATGATGCAATTTCATGAAGTTAATTATTGCACTACTGTGGTATAGAGTGTAAATTGGAGTGTAAATTTACCATAGAATAATGGAATGTCTTAGAATGTGACCCCTGAGTAGTGCATTTACTTTACTATTAGTGAAATATATTTGCATGTGGCCCCCTTATAGTATAGTATTGTATAGCTTAACATTTCCTGTTGAGTTTGTTAAGTATGCTGACAGCACACGCTGATGTGAACTTGATGTGTAAAGCGTAAGTAAAGTGCTGACCTTATGTGTGTGTGTGTGTGTGTGTGTGTGTGTGACCTCCAGCATCACTATATGCACTAGCAGTATTGTGACACAGCGATGGCTCCTCATAAACAGTCATCGCGTGGCTGGGCCTCCATCCTGTGCTGCTTTAAGCGAAGCGAGCAGCCTGAGATCACCTACAGGGTCGGCCAAGACACCAACCTTGCACTGCATGCCATGGATCCTGGACTGCCCATCCCTCCCACTGAGGAGCTGGATGCCATGTTTTCCGAGCTTGTGGTGGGTATTCTTTCTTCTTTTTCTTCCTCTACTTTTTTTTCTGTTTTTTTTTTTATTCCTCAGGTTCAGGCAGTTTTTAAAAATACGGTTTAGATTAGTTTAGTTTATTTATCCTTACTGTACAATTTACTACTTTGCTGTTTTTGACCTGCTTTCCAGATTTAAATAAATAAATAAATATATGAATATCTGAATATTTGAGAGAAATTGAATCCCTGAAGCTTTTCTCATACCTGAATGTAAAACTGTATTTGTTATTTTAGTTTATTATGTTTATTACCTCCACACAGGTGGTTATGTTTTACCCAGTTTTTTGTGTGTTGATAGCAGAATTACACAAAAATGTATATGCAAATTTTCATGAAACTTTGTACCAGAAGTGGGGCTTTAGAAAAGATTCAGGTAGATTTGGAAGATTCAGTTTTATTGGTGCTAGTTTGAAGGTGGCAGCTAGTCATTCATGACTCAAGAAAGATTGCAAGCTATCTTGCTATCGCTGTCAGGCATTGCCAGGAAAGGATAGTAAGTAAAGGAAAAGTGGACAAATACCTAAACTAATCATTCTGCCATGCAGATTTCGTGGTTGCCTATTTGAATAAATATTCAGTTATTATTCGGCCCTTGATGATTTAGTTGATGTGGCCCTCAGTAAAAATTAGTTTGACACCCCTACTCTAAAGTAAACACATCACTGGCCAATATATATTTTTATCAGCCACTGTTTTGGTGTTTTTGTGTTTCCCCATCAGGATGAGCTGGACCTCACTGATACACACCGAGCGGCCATGTTCGCCCTCCCTGCGGAGAAAAAATGGCAGATATATTGCACCAAGAAGCTGGTAAGAGTGACATCTCTACTACATACTGAGAGAGAGAGAGTGAGAGTGAGAGTGAGAGTGAGAGTGAGAGTGAGAGTGAGTGAGTGAGTGAGTGAGAATGAGGAAAAAGAGAAAAGAAGGTATGCAAGGTAAGGTACTGGAAAGTAAATGAGATATGGTGAGTGGAAAAGAGAAAACAAGAAGAAGAGAAAAGGAATGAGGAGAATGTGAGTAAAAGACATGAGTGTGAAATTATGCTTCTGATCTGTGAGTGCTCACGTTTCACTTCCACATGGTTTTTCATCTCTCAACAAGTGTAAGGGGATTAAAAGTCCGCCTTGTTGTCCTGTACAAGGAAGACACGTTTACACATAACATGCGGAGCTGATTTCATCGTGGGACTGTCAAGTTATTAGCAAATCAAATTTAAGCACAGATAATATTCAGGAAAATCAAAAAAGATTTTAAAAGTTTATATACAAGCAAAAATGTGAACCTCCAGCACCAAACCAGTCGCGTGGGTCTGATCAAAATGATATTTCATGCTTGTTTGAAAAAGCATAAAATAATATTTAAATAATTCATTTCTGTTTTTAATAGGACATTATTTGACCAAGATATGGTTGAAGAAAAATGAATTTAAGCTTCTAAGTAAAATTCCTTGGCAGCATATATTTCTGATGAGATTTGAATGAAATATTTAACAGAAATCGGTCACCTTAATCTTGCACAAGCACTGAACACAACAAACAACACCTAAGTTGACCGCAGCATGCACTTACCAGAACGAAGTACCTATGTGTACTCGTGTAGGTCCCACAGAAACCAAGCACATGCATGATACCCCATGTAACAGCACCCACATACCTGAGGTAAGGCCCCCTTCCATATATGGTAAAAGACTCTTTAGATTTTTCTTACAGGAAAACACTCATTTAGTTAATTTAAATATTGTTGATGTGGATGCACTCAAATATTAGAAAAACACTAGATGTATTTGATTCTTTTTTTCTTTTAATTTCATGACTGATTGCCTTTAACACTACAAAATCTACATTTGCACAAAGATTCGTGATCATCTTCCACTTGTTACATTGTAAACAGAACGACATTTCTAGTGCATCTAAATTTCTTTCTCGCGGTTTAAAAGGCTCTTCATCCTCTAAACCGAACGCTTCACTGTCAGACTCTAAACACACTCTTACTTCATCATCTTTCAGTGATTAGAGACGTATTCACCAAGGAAATCAGATAAATGTGATAAATCTGCAGTGTTTAAACTGAGCAATCTCGCAACATACCTCCATGTAAAAAGCAGCTTTCTGTGTGTTGCAAGGGAGGGGATTTGGTTACACGGAAGGTCGTGTGTTACATGGAAGTGTGTTACACGGAAGGCTGGCGCATATCTCAGTCGACTCTGGTACACCCTGAACAGCTCACCAGGCCATTGCAGGGCCAACACACACATACCACCATTCACACTCACTCTCACATCTAGGGGCAATTTGGAACAGTCAAATTAGCCTACTGTGCATGTTTTTGAACTGTGGGAGGAATCTGGCGTACCCGGAGGAAACCTATGCAAGCACGGGAAGAACATGCACACTCCACACAGAAACGTCCTGAGTCTAGGAATCGAACCCAGGAGCTTCTTACTATGAGGTGAACATGCTAATCACTACACCACTGTGCTGCTCAGGTCGTGTGTTTACATTTATATTTATGGCATTTGGCAGATGTGCTTTTCCAAAGTGACTTGCATTTTTAAGTCATTTATTCAACTGAGCAGTTGAGGTTTAAGGGTCAAGGGTCTTACTCAAGGGTCCACTGTCCAGACTAAAGGGGTTGAATTATGTTTATTGTCTTACTGCGGGAATTATGTTCCGTTTCATCAAATGATTCATTAACAGGAATTCCAGGGGAAGTATTGATACTGTACATGGTGTGTGGGGGTGTATTTGGGGGGGGTGTTTATATGTGTTATATGTCATGAATAGTTATATTGTGAATACTAGACAATTTTGTGGTGTTTATGCTAAAATTAAAAAAACATCATTTGGACCCACTATTGCATTAATCCGCTGGATCTCAAAATGCACTTCTATAACGTCCAACGGTTTTTAGTGCTGGAGGGTTGCAAATATCATTTCAGCTTCTTTCTTTCTTGTATAGGTGCTGGATGGTACTCAGTTTGGTTATTAAAGCAATTTTGTTTTTAAAAAATGGACAGTAGAGTTATGAATCAGTCACGTTTTATTCCTAATGTTTTTTTAGGAACAGGAGGAGAATAAAGGAGCGATGAGTTGGCCTGACTATTACATCGACCAAATCAACTCCATGGCCGCTGTGAGATTAATGCACTCACACACACACACACACACACACACACACACACACACACACACACACACACACCCACACACACACACACACAC
>JBCNYH010000022.1:17940495-17952364 GCA_039654325.1 Tandanus tandanus | reverse complement strand
TGTGTGTGTGTGTGTGTGTGTGTGTGTGTGTGTGTGTGTGTGTGTGTGTGTGTGTGTGTGTGTGTGTGTGCGCACAGGAACTGGAGTACCAGAAGACTTGTCCCACGGACTCAGGTGATAAGTTTGTGTCTGTGGTCAGTCAGTTCATCACCGTGGCAGGATTCAGTTTCTCTGAGGTGGAAGATTCACTACAGGATGCCAAAGAGATGGTAAAACTCAGTAATGGACTGATGGAGAGAGAGATGGGGAGGATTATTAGAAGCGTGTGGGGTGGATGATAAAATGATTATGACTTGTGGAATGATTGTGAATGGATGATACAAAGATAGAGAGAATATAGATAGACAGCTTGATGAGTAACAGGATGCATGGATGGATAGATGGATAGATGGATTGTTAGACTGTCAGATTTACAGAATGATAGATGGATTGATGGATAGATAAAAGGATTATTAGACTGTTAGACTGACAGGAAGACTATTAGAGAGACTGACATGAAGGATGGATGGGTGCATGGATTGTTAGACTACATATAGCATAGGAATATAAAGAAAAACAAACCAAAACAAGACTTTTATAGTTTATATTTACATATTTTAACTATGACAGAGGCAGGTCAGGTGAGCTCTTGTACTATATAGCTAACGTCGTCTGTTTAGCCTATTTGGTCAGAGTTTAGTATGTACTACATGGAAACGTAAGTAAACTGTGCACTGTTAGGGTGTTTTAGTATATACTATGCAGAAACAAAAGAAAAACAATCTTGAATGAGATTTTAATTATTTATTTTTTCGATTTTAAAATGTAAAATAGTGATGGAGCCATCTGCTCCAAGTGACCATGACTGTGAGTGTCCGCCATTTTAAATCAAGCATTATCCACTCTGAATAATATTTTTAATCCTGAGACAGGAGACCAATCAGAATGTGCCGTTCCCGTGTAATATGTACTAATATGTTTTATTTAATTGTGAAGAATATTAAAATCTTTTATTCATTTGTTGGTTACATGAATAGTTATCTTTATATATTGCATGGTTCATTTGAATGCTCTATTCTGATTGGACAATTATGGCATTGAGCACTCTGATATTTATTTAAAACTATTACCATTGAGGCCATGCAGTAACCAAGCAGTTCAGAATGTACCCTGCCTTCGCCCAGAGTCGTTTGAGATAGGATCCAGCCTGACCTTAATTAGGATTAAGCAGCTTAGAAAATGAATGAATGAATGTTACTATGGAGGGCGCAATTAGCAAAAGCAATAAAATGTATTTTTAAATTTAAATTCACACTCACATCCACATATTGGAGCAACTTGGAACATCCAATTAGTCTAATGTGCATGTCTTTGGACTGTGGGAGGATACCGGAGTACCCGGAAAAACCCACGCGAGCACGGGGAGAACATAACTACACACAAAAATGCCCAAACCTGGCACTTGAACCCAGGACCTTCCTGCAGTGAAGCAGACTTCTTCTTTTTCAGCACATGGAAAGCATTAGGTCTTAGTAAGGACTGCTTGTATATCATGATGTATTTGTTTATCTTCTAAACCAAGTTTTCCAAGTTTGGAGTCTGAACCTGGGTTTTGCTTTAAATCTTCACTGTTCTCCTGTTCTACAGTTCCAGAAGGCAGTAAAGGTGTTCGGCGAGGAACCCAGCTCCACGCAGCCTGACGATTTCTTCAAGATTTTTGATCAGTTCCTGCAGGCTTTTGCTGAAGCCAAACAGGACAATGAGAACATGCGCAGACGCAAAGAGGAGGAGGAGCGCAGGGCTCGCATGGAGGCTCAGGTATAATACTGTGACTCCTTGATACATCATCTGGTGATACTTTTCTCTAATTGTTGTTAGCAATAATATTTCTGTTTGTAAAATATGTCTTTATATACAACGTTTCTCTGAAATTCTGCAATATTACCTGAGGCTTATATTAGACGCATTTCAGAACATGATTTTAATTCTACTCTCTCTATCTGTTTCTCAGCAGAAGGAGCAGAGGGAAAAGGAGCGAAAAGCCCGTAAGGCAAAGGAGAACTGCGAAGAGGATGGCGAGTTTGATGACCTCGTCTCTGCCCTTCGTTCTGGAGAAGTGTTCGACAAAGACCTGAGTAAAATGAATCGGAACCGCAAACGACAAAACGCACAGAACTTCGAGACGAGCCGAGAGAGGCCAATCACCAAACTCAATCTCTGAGGATCACTAGCACATCAGCACTAATGCTAAATGTTTTTAGAATGAATTATCTTAACAAGTCACGGCAATCAAGATTTAAAAAAGATTGTAAAACTTTGCACTATTGTGGCTTGCCAGCTAATTGCCTAATTAGCCATTCATGAGAAATTAGCCGAAACAGTATAACAAAACAAAACAGAAAAAACCCACAACGTTGGACATGTTATGAAGATTGGATATGTTATGGACATATTAAGGACAGTGGATATGTTATGGACATGTTATGGACGTCGGATATGTTATAGACAAGCGCAGCTATGCAGCTGGAGTTTCAGTGTTAAAATTGATGTGTGATGCAGTGCATTATGGGTGATAAATTTGCTCAGAATAAAAAAATGTATAATAATAATAATAATAATAATAATAATAATAATAATAATAATAATAATCTATCCAATAATCCATCCAGGTCTTTAGAATGGAAGATGCGCTAACACTACCATCTGGTGGTGAAATCGAGGTATTGCACCTTCTAATCTTACATTTTACTGATAATTAATGACTTTTATTTCACTGTAAAAGAAAAAGCACATGAGCTTAAATCTCATCTCAAATAAGGACTGACTTATGCTTATATATGTGTGACAAAATGTTTTATCTCTCAGTGTTGACACGTGTTCAGTTCATTAATGGTTTTTAACAGATTCATAATGGCGACTCAAACACTACCTTGCTGAAGCTTCCTCACACATGAGCAAAAGTGTTGTTTTCTACTCTCACACACCTACTATCAATAAGCTCATTAACACACACACACACACACACACACACACACACACACAAAACCCAAGTCCAGTTGCCTCAACTCAAGCTTTTTAGGTTTATTCACTCATATTTCAACAACAACAAAAACATTATGGCAAACTTTTGCTCTTTTTCCAAATGCTTTACCTCTCATCATTTAAAACCTTATTTAAAAGGAGCTGTTATTTAGTAATAACAGTGTAGATGACACAGTTGTGGTGTCTGAAGCTTTCTCAGTCTCATGAGGAAACTTGGAACTTGCTTCTCAGATGTTCGGCAGATACAGACAAAAAGTGAACAACATGGTATTGTTTCTTGTTGTTCAGCAAATTCCTGGGATATAAAGTGCATAAAACACTTCAGGGTGTGCTGTTACAGCAAAATAACCTACTTCAGCATGGAACACTAACAGTTCATCTGCTTTAATATCATAACATTTATTTTGCACCAGAGATATGAGTCTACTCACTTTCATCAGTCATTTCCCAAACCGCTTTATCCGACTAATAGGGTTGGGGGGAGGCTGGAGCCTATCTCAGCCAACACTGGGCGTAGGTGGGGTACACCCTGAACAGCTCGCCAGATCGTCAGAGTATATGAGTCTAGCGTGTACTAAAAGCTAGCCACCAGTTTAGCGTTTCCCAGAGTGCCATGTGAGCTAAACCGATAGCTTTAAGAACGAGATAAACTTTGTTGATCAGAAACAATGCAGTCTCTCCTCCCTCTTTATACTGGTCCGAGAAACAAACAGAAAAAAAGGCTACAGTTTTGATGCTATATTTGGTTTTGTCTTAACAAAGCAATATTATTAATGCACAGATGAAAATTTATTCCAAATTTTAAACAATGTGCAGCTAAAGTTTTATTTCTTTAGAGAAGTTTATAAAATTTCTACACAAAAATTATTATTATTATTATTATTATTATTATTAGTAATATAATTTATAAAACGAAAAACTCCAACATTAAAACACAAAAATATACTAAATAAACTCTGCGTTTTCGTGGTTAAAATCGGAATTTAATGTGAAACCGTATGACTTGTACATTGTGTGTATATCACTGTAATCTCTGTGTATTCATATCTGTACAAATGTAAATAAAAGTCATGCTGGCTTGATGTGTATGATTTTGTGATTTTGGATTGTATCACTCATTCTGTTGAATGCTCGTTTTTCCCCTAATATTTTTTTCTTGTGTATGTGGGATTTCTCTGTGCTCTCTTTATTTAAAAACAGTTTATAATGTGAAGTGGATTACTGAAATAAATGAATAAATAAATAAATGATCCTTGAACTGGATTTTTAAAAAAAATTTGAAATAAATTGTCACACTGGAATCAGGCATTTCAGCAGGACTTTTTGGAAATTACTGAAAATATTAGGATTATAATATAACAAACGATTAGCACAAAAAAATGAAAGTTATTCATTTGAATTGATTCAATAGTTTCAACAAAGGTTTGGTGTGGGTGGCACGGGGGTGTCGGGGTTAGCACATCCACATCACAGCAAAACGGTCGGTGTTTGAGTCCTGGGCTCTGGCGTTTCTGTGTGGAGTTTGTGTGCTCTTTCCATACTTGTGTGTTTTTCCTTCAGTTACTCCGATTTCCTCCCACAGTCCAAAGACATTTTGCCCCTAGGTGTGTGTGTGTGTGTGTGTGTATGTGGGTGTGTGGGTCGAGTGTGTAAGAATGGTTGTGTGTGCTGAACTGTGATAGTCTGGTGAGCTGTAATAGGATTAAGTGGATTGGCAAATGAGTGAGTGAGTGGGTTTGGTGTTTGTTATCCTTCATGTTTTTGGTTTAATTTATTGAATGAAATGAGTTACTTTTTAACACCATACATACTCCAAATGATTATTTTTCCTCTCTTAATCGTTCTATGTATTACCTTATTACAAAGTATATTCATAATGGAAAGTTTTCCAGGTAGAACCCTTAATGATTCAGAAAAATCTTGAAAATATCAGTTTCACATTTAGCTTTTTTGGTTCCTAATTTGACTGTGAAAACAATTTCCCCCCCAAGAAATAACCGAAGAACTGTTAGAAATGTTAAGCTCTAAGATTATAAGTCGTACCTCCTGTATAACGAAGCAGATTTTAGATATAAGCATATTGTTGCAGATTTGTTTGTTTGTCTGTTGAAGCCAAAATTGCTTTCCTTTTAGGTTTTGGTTGAATTAAATATTAAAATAATTAAAATACAGCAATAATCAGAAATAATCAGTTTGTAATTTGTTGGACCAAAAGCCATCTTTATTGTGTAAACAGTTTCCCTATGAAGTTTTTAATAGTAGTGTCCATCTGTCTTAGATCAGCGTGCATGCGTGTGCGTCTCTGTTATGTAGACAGACAGTGAGAGAGAGGGAGACTGAGAGAGAGAGAGAGAGAGAGAGAGAGAGAGACAGAGAGAGAATGTGTTGAAAATAAAAAAGATCAAAGAAATGCAGTTAAATGTGAATAACCAAATAATTCAGCTTTCGTTTGTACTTTTGCTTCTCAGTAAAGAAATTTTTACCCGTTCACATGAGCAAGGGAGATGGGGAGAATCGTAACATCATAACATCTTAATGCCATAAACACTGTAATAGTGTAACAATGTAACACTAAAACTCTAACAGCAACAGTAAAAGATAAACACTGTTCGTGAAACACTGTAATGCCATTGCACTGTAACAGTAATAGTGAAACACTGAAATGGCTGTAACACTAATAATGTAACACTGTAATAAAGTGACACTCTAATGCCATAGTACTGTAACACCCTAATGGTGTAACAGTGTAATGGTGTAAAAGTGTAAAACTCCAATACTGTAACACTGGAATAGTATTAGACCAGAATGCAATAGTACTGTAACAATATACTGGCGTAACACTGTAACCCTACAGTACTGTAACACTGTAATCATGTAACACTGTAATACTGTTAGACCCTACTGCAATAGTATTGTAACAATGTAATGGTGTAACAACATAATTGTGTAACAATGTAACCCTCTAACACTCCAATAATGTAACACTGTAACCATGTTTTACTTGATATGGCCAAGTATTATTTACTTGGAAATTTCCGTCTTGTTACACAAACGCCAAGCAATTCTTCAAATCTTTACAGTAAAACAAAAATTAGACTATGGGGCCCAGTTCTGGACATAAACAAGGTCATATTTCAACATATTTGAAACAGTCTTATTCAGTTTTTTCCTCCTTTGTTTCCTAATAGAACATGAAACATAAAACTATTTCAAGCCATTTCAGTTGTTTTACAATAATCTTAGAATTAGATATATTTCTATCAGATTTTCTTGCTATGTTCATGATATTTTCAGTTTTAATACCAAATTATATTAAAACAGATAATAGAATAAACAAACATGTCTATAGTATATTATACTATAGTATAGTATAATTGATACTGCAGATGTGTAAAAATTATGGTGAATTTTCAAGTAAAGGATTTTTATGAAATCTCTCTCACAGCAGTTTTCGGTCAGACAATTTCAACGAGTAAAATCTATATATTTTAACAGAGTGTCACAGTCCAAAGGTTTTATTGTGTTTATTTATTTGTAATTTTTTTTTTGCAGGCCGGCACAGTGGCGTAGTGGTGAGCACGTCCGCCTCACAGCAAGAAGGTCCTGGGTTTGATTCCCAGCTTGGGCGTTTCTGTGCAGAGTTTGCATGTTCTCCCCGTGCTTGCGTGGGTTTCCTCTGGGTACTCCAGTTTCCTCCCACAGTCCAAAACATGCACAGTAGACTGTTCCAAATTGCCCCTAGGTGTGAGTGTGAGTGTTGACCCTGCGAGGGCCTGGCGAGCTGTCCAGGGTGTACCCAGAGTTGGCTGAGATGGGTGCCAGCCTCCCCGCGACCCAAATTAGGATTAAGCGGCTTTTTATGCATTCATTCATTGTGAATGAGTTTGGTAAATTTTTTTGGTAACTTTAAGAATATGATTTATCTTCCTGCCTGTTTATTTACAAATACAACTTTAGGTAAAATTCAGGTGAAGAGTAAAAAAAGTGGGCTGTTACGACTGTCCCGTGTCTCCCCATATGAAAACACTAGGCTTAATGTTACGTTTTGATTGGTCCACAGTGTTATGATATGATTGCACGCACCCTGGTATTTCATTTGGCACTTAAAAATTTACGTAAACGTTGGTGCAAATGACGTTTTTATGAAGCCAGTCCAGCTACTTATCTTAGGGTATTTATAAATCTAGTTATGTAAGCCACTGGAAAAAAATGTCAAATCAGAGACTGGTATTCGCCGTGCTGTGCTTTGGTTGTTGTCCGAGATCAGTAGTCATGTCAAGATGTGCGTCTGTGCAGAAAAACACGGCTGGGTTCTTGCATGCCCACATGGCCACTTCTCCACCATTGGCCGGGCTTGAAGATGACACTCGACTGTTTCCACCGGCGCGTGTTGCTGTTATGTAACGTTCTCGTATCGTGTGTGAGCGTGACGCTGTCCGTCTGCGTGTTCGAGTCTGCGCAGACAGATAAGCAGCAACGTTTCTAGTCCTGTATCCTTCCTCACGGCTGCGACCCAGCAGCATGGAGATGTTAGGGTTCCTCATGGCATAAATGAGTGGGTTGATGGCACCATTGGCCCATGCCATACACACAGCTACAGCATCCATGGCTGGATTGAAAGCATAATTTCCGATCGCCGTGACGATCCCCATGAGGCAATATGGACCCCAGCAGAAGATGATGAAGACGATCATGATGAGCACGGTCGTAGCCGTTCTCATCTCGCTATAAAAACGGAGTAGATGGGCGTAAGTGGTCACGGGTCGCACCCTGATCTCGGAGAGACGCACCGTTTTGCAGATGTTGTAGTGGCAAAAGCACATAAGCGCAAATGGAAGGAGGTAGCACATAACGATTAGGGATACGCTGTATACTGTGCCCATGCGGGACGTCCACGAGTGGAAAACATACATGCAGTGATAAAATCCACGCTTATGAATGACGAGATGTTCTGATGTCCTTATGAGGAGATACCATGGGAAAGAGAAGATCACTGCTGACAGCCAGACAGCCACCAGTAGCTGGATGGCCTTCTTCCTTCCGATCTTCTCCTGTGGTTGCCTGACAATAGCATAATACCGATCGAAGGAGATGAGCGTCATGGTGAGGGTGGAGATGATCCCAAAACAGGTGTTGAAGAACCCGTTGGCGATGCAGAAGTGCTCGCCGAACATCCATGTGCCATCTTTACTGAAGAGCATGATGAAGGAGAAAGGCAGGCAGAGTATGGCCGTGAGGAAGTCAGACAGTGAAAGGGACATGATGAATGCATTGGTGACTGTCCTGAGCTGCCGGTGTTTGATGATCACAATGACCACGGCTGAGTTTCCAAAGCTGGAGAGCAGAAAGATGGTCAGGAGGAGGAGAGCCTGAGCAGCCACAGCTATGCCTCGAAACACTGAGCTTCCCTCCGAGACCTCCAGTGGAGTTGGTCCAGATGTGCTGTTTATAGCTGTGAACTGAGGAGCCAGAGAACTCACCGTCCCTGTTTCCCAGATCAGAGCCAAAGTCGACATGTTGTCCAACGCTGTGGTCATGTTGCTGCCGCTTACATCCATTGGACACAGTTGAAAAGAAATCACAGAGCTGGAGAGGACTCATCCCTTTCACAGTAATGTGCTAAGTCTCAGCCTGAGAAAGGAGACACTGGATTAAAGATATTAAAAACAAAACCTGTTCCCTGCCCACACATCCACCCCTGAGGAACCCCTGCTGATGGATGAGGTCTTCTCAAACACAACGTCTTCTTCTGCAGGCTCATTTTATTTTTTTCTTTGCACTGGAGAAGCTGCAGCAGAAGCACAGTTTTGTTTGTGCATTCTGAGATGGACATTGTGCAGCCCCCCTTCCCGACTCTGTTCAGGGTTGCCAGATTGGTGACCAATTTCACAGGCAAAAAAATTGTAATATCATTATAATATTCTATATTAAATTAATTAATACAGTGGAAATCTCAGAGAAAAAAAAATATAAAACATTACTGTGAATATTCATATATTTAATTATATGGTTTTTTTTTAAACAAGATATACATATCCACAGTATGAGATGCAGAATAAAGCTTAGTTAAATAAAAATTTTTTACATTTTATATTATATTTTATAATAAATTCTGGTTTTGTAATGAACTAAACGTGACTGACTTCTATAAATGTGAGGTGAAATGAAACTTTGTAACATTAGATTTATTTGTGTTTAGATGTCACATTTAAAAATACAACTAAACAAAATGAAATAATAAAAAATGAAGCAATGTCAGTATTTAAAAATAAGGTATTTTATAATATAATACAACATTATTTATGATTATGGGAAGCATGGTGGCGTAATGGTTATCACATCCACATCACAGAAGAGAAGGTCCTGGGTTTGGGTCCCGGGCTCAGCTGGGAGGGTTTCTTCTGTGTGGAGTTTGCATGTTCTTCCCATGCTTTTGTGGGTTTCCTCCAGGTACACTGGTTTCCTCCGAAAGTCTTAAAACATGCACATTAGGCTAACTGGCTAAGAATTAAGCAGTTTGGCACATTATCAGTTATTATTATTTCAGTTTTGTACCAAAAACAACCCAATGTGATGTACAATGTGGAAAAATAAATAAACAAACAAACAAATAAATAAATAACCAGTTATTATTAACTTGCTACATCCTAGACTATGTCTAGTAGACATAGATTTGCAGCATAACACCAAATAAAGAATTCTTCAAATCGCACAACATGGCAACCTTCATCTCTTGTTCTTAAAAGCTGTGACGTAGGAAGTGTTGCCATAACAACAGAGCTGCGTTTTTATTGGCTACGTCCAAGGCAGTGTACTACTCTACTGAAACAATGCAGTACTTTTTCTACCTGTTTTGTTTAGCGCAGTGGTGTGAGGTTCCACCTTTTAAATGTTTAGAGTTTATAAAATTAAAAGGCTGCATTTTCACACACACACACACACACACACACACACACACACACACACACACACACACACAGAGAGAGAGAGACAGAGACTTCCGGTTGAGTTGAGTGTGATTCTTTTATTATTGTTTTTTAAAAGAATAAATCGGTGCCAGCCAACACTGGGCGAAGACGGGGTACATCCTGAACAGCTCACCAGGCCATCACAGGCCAACACACACACAACCGTTTACACTCACACTCACACCTAGTGGCAATTTCCAACATCCAAATAGCCTAATATGCATATCTTTGAATTGTGGAAAGAAACCGGAGTGCCCGGAGGAAACCAATCACGGGGAGAACATGCAAACTCCATACAGAAATGCCTGAGCCCAAGACTCGAACCCAGGACCCTATTGATGTGAGACAGATGTTCTAACCACTACATCACCCTGCCACCATATATATAATACATATATTATAAATATTAAGTTTTAATACTAATTTTGGTATGTATTTGTTCTTGTTTTGTCCCTTTATGATTTCACATTAAAAAAATCTAATGTTATTAACACAATTTTATAGTAATGTGATGGGTTTGTCTCTTGAACATTCTGATTCAGTATATTAGAGGGGGATTTGTGGGTATTTTAATTAAATTATAATATAAATTATACTTGGGGTGCACGTTGGTGTATGGTTAGCATGTCCACCTCACAGCAAGAAGGTCCTGGGTTCGAGTCCTGGGCTTGGTGTTTCTGTGTATAGTTACATGAGTTTCCCTGTGCTTGCGTGAGTTTCCTCTGGGTACAGTGGGTTTCCTCCCACAGTCCAAAGGAACTCTAACTGGCTTTTCCAAATTGCTCCTAGGTGTGAGTGTGAATGGGTACGTGAGTGTTGGCTCAGTGATGGCCTGGCGAGCTGTCCAGGGTGTACGCCGCCCTCGCCCAGAGTCGGCTGAGATGGGCGCCTGCCTCCCCGCGACCCTAATTAGGATTAAGCGGCTTAGAAAATGAATGAATGAATGAAATTGCTCCTAGGTGTGTATGTGAGTGTTTGTGTGTTGCCCTGTGATGGTCTGGCGAGCTGTTCAGGGTGCCCGCATCGCCCAATGTTGGCTGAGATGGGCTCCAGCCTCCCCACGACTCTAATAGTAGGATTAAGCCGTTTGGCAAATGAGTAAGTAAATTATACCTATAAATGCGGAGGGATGTTAGTCCAAGCCCAATGATAGGATATTCTATGTGTAAGGTAACAGGACTTTCGCCTGTCTTCTTTTTCGGAGCATTGACTCGGCTCACAATTAAAATGCGTCTTTCAAACGTTTATTTCGTTTTCTACGGGCAACATTTGCAATATTTGATCTCTGCGATTATTCATAATTTGTGTATTAACATTAATATTCCCATAAGCAATGGGAAAAAAATTATCATAAGTGCAAATGTCCCGACTGATTCAAATGAACCGACTCCCTCATGAACAATACATCTCGACCAGAGTCTTTTCTGAATCCTGTAAGTTTTAGCTCGCGGCGTTGCTAAGCTACTTGTTGGCAAATGTAGTTAGCAAAGCTAACGTTTCTGCAGTTTTCTCTGTTACAGCCAGTGGATCTACATTAATGTAATGGGTATGTAAAAACCGAAACATCGATTATTTTCTGGAATCACCGCAAAAAAAATTAGCTATGTTTCTTTGTGAATTTTCGATGGAAAACGTTAAGGATTACTAGCTGACTACCTACTTAATATATTCCACACCCGTATTTTGAAAAGTCCTCCTCCTGCTATGGGATTGGTTGCTCTTAGTAAGGGATGAACGAGCAATGATTTGATTAGGTTGTTTGACAGTTTAACGATTCGTAAAACGACTAGTATTTAATTCTAGTGCGCAGGGAGGGGGGGGGGGGGGGGGGGGGGGGGGGGGGGGCGGTGGGGGGGGGGGGGGGGGGGGGAGGGGGGGGG
>JBCNYH010000022.1:17876504-17891725 GCA_039654325.1 Tandanus tandanus | reverse complement strand
TGAAATGATAAATATATAAACTAAAGTCTCGCAGTAAGAAATGCAATCTAAATAAAAAGCTAATATATACTATGCTTTAGCATTTTCTACTCTGCTTCCAGGTGGTGGTGTGTCCTTTTTTGTGTTTTAGGGTGGGCTGCAGTGTGTGATATTGTATAGTAACAATATTATCAGGTGTAATAGAGAGTGCAGTGACCTTCAGTGAGGAGCTTAAAGCACACATTATGACGCATCAGCACAGTGCCGACATCACGCTCCTCCTAAGAAATGTTACACACACTGCATTGGAACTGCTTCACTGGTGTGCTTCCTACCTCCCCTCCTTTCCCTAAAAAACTTTCACTTTTTATCTCCATTTTCATTTTAAATGTCACCTTTTAGGATTTCCCCTTACTTTTTTCCACTACACTGGAAGTTCATAGAGCGGAACGGTGGCGTAGTGGTCAGTATGTTCACTTCACACCAAGGTCTTGGGTTCAAGTCCCGGGCTTGGTGAGGGCATTTCTGTGTAGTTTGCATATTCTCTCTGTACTTGTGTGGGTTTCCTCCAAGTACTTCAGTTTCCTCCTACAGTCCAAAGACATGCAAATTAGGCTAATTGTCTGTTCCAAAATTGCCCCTAGGTGTGAAAGTGAGTGTGAATGGTTGTGTGTGTGTGTGTGTTAGCCCTGAGATGGTCTGGTGAGCTGTTAAGAGTGTACTCCACCTTCTCTCAGAGTCGACTGGAGCCCTGCATCTCTAGTAGGATTAAGCTTTTAGGCAAACAGATGAATGGATGGAGGAAGATTCATGTTTTATAGTTTATTATGGCTTGTACAATGTAAATCACGCTGCAGTTCAAGACACTATGATGGTCACATGATAACAGAGTTTACTCTCTTTAGCACTAAATCAGTTTCATGCATGAATAATGAGTAGGTCAATTTCTTTAAATGTCAAATTATGTCCTGATCACTTTATTCATACTGATATGCAAGCTGTGGATCAAATTCTGCATTGAAATAATAAATAATATTTAACATAACGAGCCTCACACTCTGGAAGGAAAGAAGGAAAGAAAAGCCTACTGTCTCAGTCTCTGATCTGCTCTTAGTACAGTCACTTGATGTGTGTGTGTGTGTGTGTGTGTGTGTGTGTGTGTGTGTGTGTGTGTGTTATACTGTTCCTTCCTGCTGAATGAGTTGGAAGGCTAATAGTGCACCAGGATTGTCCCCCTCTGCGTCCCGTCTCAGTGTGAGTGCTGACATTTTTGCTGACATTAACATTCTTCTCGCCCCCGCTCCCCTGTCCCCTCTGACATGTTTGGCTTTTGTTAACATTTTCACTTGTTGGAAACTTCAGCGAAACTGAAGTCAACATTTTCCCTCCCGCTTTAACAGTGCAGTAGCCCGGAGTAACTAAAGAAAGAGGAAAGATGAATGTTACTGCGCCCTAATTTAACCCTGCTGCTGTAGAGAAGCTGCACTGAATGTGCGTCCATTTGTTTCTAATTTGTCTGTTGTATCTATTTAATGAAGTAAAATCTCTCATTTTTATTTTAGATTTCATCTCAGAATAAATGGAACACCGCTCTGTAGGAGTCGCCGTTTGTATCTTGTTTAAATGAAGGGCATTTATTTTTGCACATAGACATTTAGAGCCACTAATGAAGTCAAATGGTGCTCTCATAATGAAAGCCTAACACCATGAACGCTCGGGCTTTGCCTGGGTTTAAAAAAATATATAAAAAACGAGGAGCAATGGTGTGAGAGGCAAAGGTTGTTGGAATTATTATCATGCATGCACTTTAATTACTCAGAGAAATATTGGGTTTTTTTTTTAATTAAAATGAAGTCTTTTTTCATGTTTCATTGATTCATATTGATTTGTTCGTTTCACTCTGAATAAAATTGCACAGTGAAAATAATATCAGCTTATAACAACTGAGTAACCTTTTTTTTTTGCATAGGCCATAAACCAGTGTGTGTGTGTGTGTGTGTGTGTGTGTGTGTGTGTGTGTGTGTGTGTGTGTGTGTGAAATTACCACCTTTTTAACACAGTTTTTTTATTTACACCTGAGCGAATCTATTTTTATATTTCAAACAGTGAGGAAATAAAGATTACACAACATGAGCCTCATCGCCATTACGTCAATCCACAGATCTCATCATGCTAACATCAGTAATAAAATAACTGCTGATTCATTTACATTCATTCGTTCATTCATTCATTCATTTTCTAAGCCGCTTAATCCTAATTAGGGTCGGGGGGAGGCTGAGGCCGATCTCAGCCATCTCTAAGCAAAGGGCAGGGTACACCCTGGACAGCTGGCCAGGCCATCGCAGGGCTAACATACACACACAACCATTCACACTTACACTCACACTCACACCTAAGCGCAATTTGGAACAGCCAATTAGCCTAGTGTGCATGTTTTTGGACTGTGGGAGTACCCAGAGGAAACCCACGCAAGCACGGGGAGAACATGCAAATTCCACACAGAAACACCCATGCCCAGGAATCGAACCCGGGACTTTCTTGCTGTGAGGCGGACATGCTAACCACTGTGCCACTGTGCCGCCTGATTCACTTACATTTCATGTTAATTACGTATTATGGGGTGGCACGGTGTCATAACAATCACAGCAAGAAGGTCCTGACTTTGGGTGTAGTTTGCATGTTCTCCCCGTGCTTGCGTGGGTTTCCTCTGGGTACTCCAGTTTCCTCCCACAGTCCAAAGACATGCATATTAGACTAATTGGCTGCAACAAATTGCACCTAGGTGTGGATGTGAGTGTGAATGGTTGTGTGTGTTTGCCTTTTGCCCAGTGTTGGCTGAGATAGGCACTAGCCTCCCCAATGAAATCTTGAATGAAATCTTTTTGCTAGCAACACTTTAGACACACCAATAACTGATAAAAATAACATGGCAGACGGGGCCACTTCTCCCAATATCAAGGTTTACTGTGTTGCAGAGGCTGTCAAATAAAAATAAATATAAAATAATCAATGGCAATCCGGTGAATATGTTCATATTGCCACACATTCCTAGTTTTTTATTACTTTTTCACAAAGCAATTTGCCAACTATTGCAACTATAAAACAGCATGTCATACCTTTAATTCATTTCTCGTAAAACAAATCAAGGAACATTTTCTTGTTATATACACTCTTCAAGAGCCTCTCTTTGATCTGTCTTTTGAAGATTTTTTGTTGTGGATAAACCCCAAAGTGTAAACTCCTCTATTTTTATGATATTCTCCTTCTGCCTGTTATAAAAGTGGAAACTCTTTCTCCCTCACTCATCACTCATTTGCTGAACCGCTTAATTCTATTAGGGTTGCAGGGAGGCTGGAGCCTATCTCAGCCGATCCTGGGCAAACCCTGAACAGCTCGCCAGACCATCGCAGTGCCAGCACACGCAACCATTTACGCCCAAGCATAGGGTCAATTTGGAACAGCCAATTAACGTAATGTGCATGTCTTTGAACTGTGGGAGGAAACCAAAGTACCCGGAGGAAACCCACACAGGCACAGGGAGGAATATGCAAACCCCACACAGGAACGCCCTCGCCAAGCCTGGGACTTGAACTCAGTACCTTCTTGCTGTGAGGCAGACATGCTAAACACTACACCACAGTGCTGCCGAAACTCAATTATAAACAAATATGTCTTTATGTGGATCATCCGCATGATACTCAAGTGTAGGGCATCGTGATTTGAAGATAATTTCGGATGCAGTCACAAGCAACACACGAAGCAACCGTTTGCTCTTTTTTCTACAAAAACATGTTCCTGATTACATGTGTGTCATTAACAGTCTAAATCTTCACTTTTGTTAACTTTCCTCTGCACTCAGCAGCTTAGAACCCCCTCACAACCCTCATTTCCTCAGACATCTCTGTTAATAGAGAGAAATCTCCCAAACGTGGTTTTATATGAAGTGTTGCTGGACTCCATCCTTAATGAAATAATGAGTCCTCCAGAGACCCGTGAGTCCCTCATCAGCTGCTTTTGTTTTCAGTGGGACAATAGTGAATAGCATGCAGCTCCCGCTTCCTGACCCTGCAGTAATTGATAATCTTATCTGATTGCCTTTTGATGGATGACTCCATCTGTGAAAAGCTCAAGGGAGGACGAGACAATATCGGCTGAGGAATGGTTTGTGTTCTGTTCCTTGATGCCGAAAAAACCTGCAGTGCAGCAAAGCCTCTGTTTGGATCAGGAGTGCCACACTACGACACATTTATAGGAGGCTAGAGTCACTTTTAAAGTCTCTCTATTACTTTAAATGAATAAAAATGATCTGTGTAGATTGATGAATTGCTTACTGTAGGGTGGAGATCCAACACCTCCTGCAACCCTAACCCTTACAGCTGAGAGATTCTCTTCGATACTCCCTCAAGTGTCCCACCCACTGCCTGCCCACTCCCACAAGAGGTTTGACCAATACCTTTTACTCTAACTAGAATTTTGACCAATCCTGTCTGCTCCGACTGGAAGTTTTTCCAATTCCACCCACTCCCACAGACAGTTTGACCAATCCCTCCCATTCCCACAGGAAGCCTTGTCAATACTGTCTACTCCCATAGGATGTTTGACCAGTCCCACCCACTCCCATTGGAATTCTGACCAATCCTGCCCACTTCCACAAGAAATGTGACCTATACGACTTACTCTCACTGGAATTTTCACCTAGTAGCGTATAAGATTTTATCCTATTTTTGTCTTATTTTACAAAGAATAAAAAGATGAGATGGGAGACTGGAGACCTCTGTCCAGACTGTGGACAAGCTTGTCTGTAGGCAGTTCAGAATCTTTACAATATTGTTCACTAATGAAAAAGGTAGGTTGTTTCATGCCCAACAGATACATAAATAAAGATTTATAAAAGCTTTGATTATTATAGATGAACTCTGCTCTTGGCACATGTTGGAAGCTAATTAGTAGTTTATTTGCTGTAATCTATTATGAGTTTTCACACAGTGGGGTTGGAGTGGGACGGGCTGACAGCCACTGCTATGCTAATGATGAGGTGTTAGATGTGTAACTGTGCTAATTGTGCTAAGGCGGTGTTAGAAAACCTGTGTAAATTTGGCCTGTTCAGCAAAAATGCTTCACAGTAAGATGACGTGTATAGTGTCTTTAGTGAGAGGGGTTTCTTAACTTTGATTTGCAAAACCATTTTAAATCTTAATTAGGTTTGAATAGAATACCCAGGTCTCCACTAAAGTTGGATTCTGGGCCCATTTTGGTTTGGTCTCACACAGATTTGTTCCATTTTAACTTTAAAAAAAAAGATTGCATATTTCTATACAGAGCTACGTTATACATACTTCTCCTTCAGCCTCTTTCACTGTGCAGGTGATGTAGAAATGCATGTTTCTCAGTGAAAACAGTCAACAAATCTCAAGAAACTGACTGCAGCGACCACACGACAAGTTCCAAAAGTCAGTCTAACTCATAATAAAATAATGAAATGAGCATTATGTTGAATGCTCCCTCGCTCTATGAGTTAATATGATCCTGGGAATGCTTTTGAGGAAAATGAGACCTTCGTTATGACTATAACATGTTTACCTTTTTTTTTTTAATGCCCTGGCCATTTAAACATTTCACCAGGCTGTTTTCTTCGTCTCGCATTCACAAAGTACCTGAATGTGTCTTTTGTTTGTGAGCATGACCCCATCCTCTTCAGTTTAGCAGGTTGAAGTGTGAGTCAGAGAAGCATTAGTACATAAGTGAGATTCATTAAGTTTTCATTCACTGGATAAGTGTTAGGGTCAACAGATTTTTTGGTCATAAAATTTCCTCCTCTCACGTTCACTGAGTCCTGTGAACCTTTCAGTTTCCTCTCGTCTGTCATTCACTGGGTCAGTGTTTGAGTAAGTGAATGTTTTATTCAGCGTGATCAGTCTTTTTGATCATGGCTCAGATTCATTCCAGTGAATCAAATGTTGAGGCATTGAATCTCTATGTTGCCGATTAGCTCATCTTTTCTTAAGAGTCAATGACTCTTTTGCTCATGATTAAAATTCATCCATTGCTGAATCAGTGAGTCTGCTGTCTGATTCTTCGCTGGTTCAACATTAAGGCTAGCAAATCATTTGCTCATGAGATTTCCATGTCTCTTGTTGAAGATTGAGGAGAGTGTAGTGTTATTTCTCAGGTCTGACGTGTCAAAGAGGAAAAGAAACGACAGGATGTTAAGTGCATAATGCAGGTGATAAATAAGTAAATGAGTGAACTGGATAAAATCAGGGCTCTGTATCATTCTTTACTCTCCTTGTTGTAAAGCTATCATTGTGGATTTGTGTTGCGAGCAAGCTTGTCTTTGCAATTTTTTTATAGGAGACATAAAAGAGCAGTCAGAGCTGTCAAGCCTGCATTGTTTAATGGTTGACCTTTAGCTTAGTGTCTGTCTTTATAATGCCAAAAGAAAAGGTGAGAAAATGGAAAACAAAAATGCCAGAACTCTCTCTGAATGTCCGAGCTGATTAAAATGCATGTAGTGATGTTGGCTGTTCAGGAGAAGTAGCTGTTGAGGTTATTACTGATGGACACTTCTCTCTGTCTCTTTGCTGCTGACTCTAGAGTACGATCGCATTATTACTGCAAATCAAGAGGACCAGGAGACGTGACCGGAACAGTCCAGAGAGAGTTTAAACTGGAACATCAGTGTGTGAAACAGATCTGTACATCAATGAGAGCAGGTTCACAGAAGGGAGAACTAAACTAGGCTGTTTTTAAGCTATAATCTGTAAAAAAAAAAAACAATTTGTAATTGTTGAAACCTGCTGTGGTAGAAGTGTGATAAAACCTTTCAGGAAGTGCTGTAATAGGAAAATAATCATCCTCAGGATGATATGAATGATGCAGCAATCATAGCAACACAGTGTTTTATTCCATACATGGCTTCTGTGTGTAACGCTAGCAAGGCTACAGATGATCATAATCATAACTTTACCTGTTGACCTATATAGAGGAAACCTTTTGATTTCTCACCCCGATTTTTTATTAGGATATCAGTTTGTGCTTCTTTAGCATCATCATCTTTAGAGCATTTAACAGAACCGCTGATGATCCACGATGGAAACATCATTCTCATTATCTTTTCACAGATGAAAAGGCAGTGTAGGTGTGTGAGGTAAAACTCTCCTGCGTATATAGAGCAGTGTGCTTGTCCAGGACTGCATCTCTGACAATCTGATGGACGTTTATTATGAAACCCTGAGCCAGCGTTAGGCCCGGGAATTATGTAGCCCATAAAACATGGTCGAGCCCATAATGAAAACGGGGCCTTGAGACGGAGCAATCACTACTTGAAATGTCACCCAGACTTATGAGGTGACCGATAGGACCGTCTCTCAGAGGTGTCCTTCAAATAACGACAAGACGAGAACCAATAGCTGCTTCTGTACCTGCACTCAAACTCATGAGGTTCATATTTAATAAAGTGCGTTCATGATTTCAGTCCAAATGCATTCCTCAATCATCATTCTTAACCAACAGACTGATGGAACACAACAAGGACAAGGATGGGCAACATATCAAGGTAGTGATTCGACATCATGGGTTACGAGTAAACTACAGGTGTGTTTTTGTGTGTGACAGAGAGAGAGAGAGAGAGAGAGAGAGATTGAGAGAAAGAGAGAGAGAGAGAGGGAGAATTTAACTGATGGTGGTAAAATCCATACAGCATGAACACATCTATATGCCTCACTGCTGCAATGTACTTGGTGGAAACTCCTCCCTGAACACTGCTCTAAACCGGTTCTCATAATGCACTCCATACCGAACCTTGTGGGTTTTTTTTGTAACACAACACTGTGAACCAGGTTTTTACGAGTAATGTGTGTAATGTGTGTAAATGTTAAAATGGCGATGCTTTCCATAAAGCGTGTGCTTATTACCTCAACCAAGGAGGTAGTATTTTACCCTTGTTTTGTGTGTTTGTTTGTTTGTTAGCTGGATTACATTAAACATTACATGTGGATTTCATGAAATTCCTAACAGAGATGGGACTTTGGACAAGGAAGCCTCCATTTGATTTTGGTAATAATCCAGATCAAATTCTGGATCCACGATTTTTTTTTAGGATTCTTTAACATTGTGAGATTTTTTGGAACTGTGGTATTACAGCATTCCCAGCAGGGGGTGCTGTGGACATTTCATATTTTCTGGATGTTTGCTCTCTCCGAGTGCTCTTGGTTAGTATTTATGTAAGGTAAAGCTGTATAGCTGTATCATTTAATAAGTTTAAGGGTTAACACTGTGCAGTTCTTTTTTTTTTAATACATGCTCTAAGATACGTGAGAAGAGGAATTAACTTGTTTACTGATTGTAACACAACATTATGTTGCCAAATTGCTGTAGCGTAGGAGGAATAAAAAATCATGTTCAGAGTGAAACTGGTAACTGATTATTTTCCCATTATAGCAAAACACACCAATTTTATCCTAAAGATTTTCAGTTTTTGCTAATGGACTCCTGCTTTTTCACTCGACCGTATCTGAGTCTACTTTATAATAAGAAGATATTTTACTCTGATCTGCTTCTGCGAGACTGTAAGAAGGTCATGATGCAGAGCTGCGCTCAGTGGAAGGTGTTCAAAAACACAGAGAGTATAAGGGCACAGAGTGCACTGTAATACATTTTCACCCTGACTAGTTTGGCCCAAAAAGACATTAATCTTAAACGTTGCTTCAAGCTGCTTGACCAACAGGAAGACTCGCTGGCTGTTTGCGAGAGATAAAGCGAGGTAATCCTAAAGAGCGCCCTCGCAGCACTGAGCATCTCATTTATACATTTATACCGAGCATCTCATTTATACACACTCTGTACACAAAACACAATGATTGCTCCAAACACTTCGACATATGTTTATATTTCTGTGGAAATATAGCACACTCAAAAATATATAAAAATGGTTTACAACAGCTGTAACATTTGCTTTTTATGATTCTTTTTTCTATGGTTAAAAAAAACAGCATCATTAATTTTACTGCAAAGCTAGTCACAAAATAATGCAGATAATTTTACTATTTTCTTTTCATATCATTAATTATGTTCTAGTCTGAGTCTTGCTAAAGTAATGTGTATCTTTAAATTCTTTTCTGAAGCGTTTAATCTGGATATAAACCTGGTTAACGATTAGCTAATAATAATGCTAGCTAATAGTTGCTAAGTAGAATATTTTAAAGAGATAATCACTTTTTTTTCTTGAATTTTTCTATACATGAATATGGAAGCGATATCAAATGAGATGTAATAAAATTAAATGTAATAATAATAATAATATTAATAATAATAAATATTTCTTCACTGTCCTGTCAGTTTTATTTTTGGCTTCACCGTGTTCATTTTAAAATTGTTTCCTTTGTCTCCACCCCTGTTCTGTCATTGGTGTTACTGTTTGCAATAAGTCAGACTTTATGGATCTCCAGGGAGAAACTGGAGTGTTCCAGTATAACAAACATAAAATACAAGTCACAGATTACACAGGGAAAAAAATAATTTAAATTAAAATAACTAAAGAAGTGGAAATATTCACTCATTTGCCAAGCCACTTATCCTAATAGCGTCACCGGGAGGCTTAAGCCTACCTCAGCTGACACAGAGTGAAGGCAGGGTACACCCTGAACAGCTCACCAGACTATTGCAGGAAATTCAAAATAATAAAATGTAAAATGAATCTAGAAATGCATGCATAGTATAGATATGATATAAATAGTAAGCAGTATGCAGTATGCTTTTGTTACAATGTGTGTGCCGATATTCACAGAACATGCCATGGATTACAAACATGGCTGCTGCAGACTACAGTTCCCAGTGAAATTCAGTCGAAGCATCATTCCTTAGTGTTTAGAGAATTCTAAAGGGAAGTTTAGAGAAGTTAGTAAACAGTTTCCTGATCATTTACAATGTACACATGTGGTTCCAGTCACACACACACACACACACACACACACACACACACACACACACACACACACACACACACACACACACACACTAGGGAAGTAAGCACTCTGTGTGCTTTGGTAATTCTCAGTTGTTATTCAGGTTTTTGAGACATTCATAATTAACTTGCTTTCTTTTATCTTTTGTGTGTCTTTTCATGAAAACTATTGTTCCCTATCCAGTTATTATTTTATATCTACCAAGTATATGCTTCCAGCCAACCACTTTTTTTTATCTCAAACTGCTGGGTTGTAGTGGTGCACCCGTGAATTGATGGTGTATCCGAAAAAAGCAGACTCTAGATCAATGTCTATCGAGTCCAGGATAAAGTGCATACTGAAGAAGTGAGGGAATAATGCCATTTAAAATAAGTTTTGGCATATATGCGGACCTGAATAATTTTCTAAATAAATTAATTGTACAACTAACATCCATTTTAAAACTAAACTGTTAATAGATAAGTTATTTAAAAAAAAAAAAAATTATGATTTGGAAAAAAGATTCCCACTAAAAATATTTTACAAATCACTCTACGTCAGTAAATAATTATTAAATGATTAATTGCTTTAGCTCTGTATATGAAATGTGACGTCAACATTGCAGTAGGATAAATTATAATAGATAAATAAATAATAGTTATAATAGATATATCGTTATTAATAAAATATTGATCTAAAAGCAGCTTTTACACATGGACTCTGACTTCCTAGTAGTGTTAGATTTACGTGCAGATGATTTCGCCTTACCTTCAGTTAAACTGGGTTGTAAAGTGGTGTTTACTCGTGCACGGAACTTTTCCTCTAAACTGATGGCATGTGAAGTCCTGCAGTGAGACAGATTGCACTTTGGCTTAGCCACAAGACATACATTCATCACTCACCTAGTTAAGAGGGAAGAGTGTGTGAGAGTGTGGGAGGCACTTACAGATGGAGATTTTACATGGCGACCACTGACACTCTGTATTTTATACGTTTGAGAGAATGCATGGTGTTAAATGCCTGGCATTTAAACGTAAACTGAGCTACACATTTTAAAGTGTCTGGGGTGCCATTTCTTTATAAACCCTGAGTGCAATTTTTCGTTTCTTCAACAACACGGATAAGGAAAAGGCCATGGCATTACAAGATTGCGAGACTTTTGTGTCACGTCTCTGACCTGTTTGTTCTGATTAAATCTTCCATTGGAGTGGTTTCATGTTTTTTTTTATTTAAATTTTTTTTTTGTGCACATTTCACCTCAGCAAATTTGATTTTCTTCCACTGCAGTTTGACAGGTACTTCATCATTGACCAACATTCACCAGTGAGCATGATTTATCAGCTCTGAACTATATGTTTAATTGATCAATAATGACCTACTGAAGCTATACATTTGCCAAAACACAAAAATTATTGACTTTTTGTGGAAAATCAAAGTCAGTCTAATTAGTCATAACTAGTGTTTTATTTTTCATTGGGGTGGTTAAGAAATATAAAAAAAAGTTTAAGAAATATAAGAAGACGTGTTGCATGAAAAACAAAAAAACTAAATTTTTTAGTATTGGTGACAATTTGAAAATATTTTTAAATCCCCAGAAACCTATACAATTTAATAATATTTTATTTTATATAATGAAAAAACTCTACTGCATACAAGTAATTTCTTATCATTATTTTAAGCATTAACATTTTGAATATGTTATGAGAGACACCCAGAAACTCAGCTTTTTAGACATCAAGGGGAAGTTTATTCCACCACCTTAGAGCCAGAACAAAGAAGAAATTTGATGCATGTCTTCTTCTACCTGAATAGATAGAGGAACAAGTCGAGCAGTGCTAGAGTCTCTGAGGGTGTGATAAGTGCTTTAAGAGTGGAGGGTGATGGTCCACATTGTAGGCAAGCATCAGTGTTTTGAATCTGATTTGTCAGCTACAGGAAGGCAGTGGAGAGAGCATAGCAGTGGTGTGGTGGGGGAGAACTTGGGAAGGTTGAAAACAAGTTGTGAGGCTGTATTCTGGAGGTTGAATGCCATTTAGGGCAGACCTGCCAGGGTTGAGTTCCAGTAGTTGCTTTTAACACTACTTATAACTCGTAATGCATAATATAGATACATTTAATGCATTTTAGGGATGATTTACAATATGCATAAAGTCTTATGAATGCATTATAAGATGATGTGAGTGCGTCCAGATGGATTTAAAGAATGCTAGAAGTTTTTATTTCACTCAAACTTCTTGTTAGCTGCAGGCCAGTTGTTTTGATGTGAACACCTCCATTTTAGTCGGACTCATAGCCTTTTTTCTTTTTTTGATCATGTGAGGCTGTTCTCGCTGACCTTGTACTGAGACACGGCCATGTGCTGCATTAAAATCAGTCTTCAATCTGAAGCCCTTTTCACGGTGCTGGTGTTTTTCTCATGGGTTTCGGTGACAGATATTGATTGAGGTAAACACTGAAATATACACTGATGTTTAGTAAAGTGTGGTTATACTTATTTAGAATTCAGTAAGATTGCTTAATATAATAACTCACTCAGTTACTGATCCGCTTAGTCCTACTAGGGCCTAGTGATGGGCGATTCGTGAACGAATCGTTCAAAAGAATCGATTAATTTAAGTGAATGAGTTGAATCGATTTGCAAATGTGACTGAATCGATTCACCAGTGCTTTGCTAATATAACTGTCTATTGTAATATAAAGTAGTTGGAACCACTTATTAAGTTTCAAAGCCAGTGGAGGCGGAAGTGCTGTGTGACGCACTGTGCAGCAGGCAGTCTCTACGGCTAGATCTCTGATTGTATCGTGTAGTGAACCATGGAGTCATTGAGTGACCGAGTCGGGCCGAGTTGCTGAGTCGTTCATGAACCGATAACTCGCTTAGTCGTTTGCGAACCGATAACTCGCTGAGTCGTTCGCGAACCGATGAGTCATTCATTAAACCACTAACTTGTTGAACGAGAGACTATTTACCCCTACCTTAAGAAGACAGAAGCCATAGTGGATCATGAACAAACAACAAGGTGAATGTAGTGATCTGCAGTCAACAATTTTTGTAACGTTTAAAATGTTTAATTGCAAGAAAACACACTAATAAAATAAAAGTAAACACACAGATCACTAAGTTGTTTTAAGCAGCATTATGTAAAGAACACTGTATATAATTAGTGTGATACCTCTTCATAAGGCAGAATAAACAGCTCAATGAGTTACCAGTGTGCCTTGTGGGTTTGTGTGGGTTTGAGCCTGACAGCATTTAAAAAAAACAAAAATTTTATTTTTTATTTTTATTTTTTTGGTGAATCAATGTGAATCGATTCGCTTCCGTCGAACGATCCGAAAGAATCGAGTTAGTTAAAAGAATCGGACTTCCCATCACTACTAGGGTCGCGGGAAGGCTGGTGCTTATCTCAGTGTCTTTGGAATGTGGGAGGAAACCGGCGTACCCACACAGGTACAAGAACATGCAAACTACACACAGAAACACCCGAGTCCAGGAATTGAACCCAGGGCCTTCTTGCTGTGAGTCAGACGTATTGCAGATGCAATTATAAACTGTACAATCCAATTATGGACTTTAACGGCAATAAAAAATTAAATATGAGCATAATGAGACCTCAGTGAGTGATTTGGATCTAAAGAAGAAAACCACCACGTTTTATACTTCATTAATTCATTCATGCATTCATTTTCTAAGCCACTTAATCCTAATTTTCCCAATTACCAATCCCAATTAGCCTAATGTGCATGTTTCCGGACTGTGTGAGAAAACCGGTGTACACGGAGGAAACCCACGCAAGCACGGGCACAACATGCAAACTCCACACAAAACGTCCGAGCCAGGGAATCGAACCCAGGCCTCTCTACTTCAGTAAGTATATTTCACATCTCTGCAGTTTTTTTTGCCTTTAGTATCTCTTTTTTCACGCATGGAACACAAACTTTTGCGGGTCATGTATTCATGTTAATGTTCCCTCAGTATTAAAAAAAAGAGAGAAATGTTAGCGCTGTTTACTCGCAGAGGGAAATTCACACAGTGACATTTTAAATCCTGCACTGAGACAGATTGTTCTTTGGCATAGCCACAAGACACACATTCATCACACACACACACACACACACACACACACACACACACACACACACACACACACACACACACACACTTACTTCTAACCTAATTAAAGAGAAGTGTGTGTGTGTGTGCGTGTGCGTGTGCATGTGCGTGAGTGTGAGAGAGAAGAGAGAGAGAGAGGGAGAGGTAGAGAGACCAGATAAGCAGGTCACTGATAGAATGTCTGAAACTGAAAAACTTGGTTGCTCAGACTGAGACTTTATAATCTACACACATAGCCACAAGATATCACTCATGTTATTATTAAGGAATAACTGAATTAATTTGAGACATGTAAAACAGAGACATGTTTCCTTAAAAATCTCACTGAGTTTTTTGTTTTGGACATGGGCTTGAGAACATTGCACTAGAGGGCCATGGGAATATGGGGCCCTGGAAAATCACATCCTGGAAATATAGGGCCCTGGGAATCTTGGACAATGGGAATTCAGGGCTCTGGGAATATAATGCCCTAGGAATATATGGCCCTGAGAATCTCCCTTTTTAAGTCAGGACATAATAACTGTGTTTCTGGTGCCAAGCCTCATCTTTTAAATGTGCCCAGTGCTATGTCCATCAAAGTGTAGAACAAAGATGCAGGAAGGTTAGACAAACAGTGCTGATCAGTGACTGGTCATGGGTGGGACCATGATATCAGTGATTGGTTATGGGTGAAATCATGATATCAGTGATTGGTTATGGGTGGGACCATGATATCAGTGATTGTTCATGGGTGGGATCATGATATCAGTGATTGGTCATGAGTGGGATCATGATATCAGTGATTGGTCATGGGCGAGATGAGGATATCAGTGATTGGTCATGGGTGGGACCATGATATCAGTGACTGGTCATGGGTGGGACCATGATATCAGTGATTGGTTATGGGTGGGATCATGATATCAGTGATTGGTCATGGGGGGATCATGATATCAGTGATTGGTTATGGGTGGGATCATGATATCAGTGACTGGTCATGGGTGGGACCATGATATCAGTGATTGGTTATGGGTGGGATCATGATATCAGTGATTGGTCATGGGGGGATCATGATATCAGTGATTGGTTATGGGTGGGATCATGATATCAGTGATTGGTCATGGGCGGGATGATGATATCAGTGATTGGTCATGGGTGGGACCATGATATCAGTGACTGGTCATGGGTGGGACCATGATATCAGTGATTGG
>JBCNYH010000022.1:17808606-17826224 GCA_039654325.1 Tandanus tandanus | reverse complement strand
TAGCCTAATGTGCATGTCTTTGGACTGTGGGAGGAAACTGGAGTACCTAGAGGAAACCCACACAAGCACGGGGAAAATAGCAAACTCCGCACAAAAACACCGTTGCTGAGCCCGGGACTCGAACTTGGGACCTTTTTGCTGTGAGGTGGACCTCTTCTTGTAGTGAACAAACGGTGCACCACACAGTCACGTATGTATCAGGAGTAAGTACTGGGCTCTGTGTTCCTGTGTTGTATGATGGGTAAAGTGTTTTGGGTGAGTTTTGCACTTTAAGATGGGGAGGATGTCACAGGAGGACAAATATCAGCCCCTCAATACACCTCAGATGGATTGCATTCCATTACAAGCATTTCAAGGTTCTCTGCTGCTGAATTCTGGACTTTGATGCAGCTTTTTTTTTTGCTGTCTGGTCCAGGGAAAAATTTCAACTGCACATGTGGCAGTGTCACGAAAACACATGTAACACAGGACCTGATGTTGACAGCAAGATGTTACACAGCATACTAAAGCACAAGAGTTACTTCTCAGGCCTGCTGCATTTGCTTGTCACTGAAACAGTCCCAGAAATGGTTTAATTGTTTGTTTATTTGTTTGTTTTAAAGTGATTAAATGTTGGTGTTAGATAATCCTTTGCTGCAGTCTGTTAACAAAAAGTTCCTAAACCAGAATTTAATATGTTGTTACATTATTAATGTAAGCACATAATGTGCTGTAATACTGAATTGGATCATACTGTTTGATTTGACTGTAAGGTCCTTATCTGGATGCCTCTGATGATCGACTTTGTCAGTTTGTATATCTACCCTGTTCAATATCACAATCACTCTCACACCTCACTGGAGCTCGTGCTGTAATCAGATCTGCTCCTCTTCACTCTCTCACAACTATCTGAGATTAAATTATCATCTCAAATCTGCTATTTTCAACACTGCTGTAATTATTCCACAGGAAAATAAAGTGCAACTTTTCTCTAGGCTGCAGTGATTTAAAGGTGATGCTCTACACAATTTCATGCCCTTAAGACCCACAAACAATCAGAGAATTAAAAAATTAAGACTTTTTTTCAACTATAATACACATAAAAGCAAGAGACAATTTATGCATATAATAGGAGTCAGGTATACTGATAATATATTGCTTCATTAGATTAGATTAGATTAGATTAGATTAGATTAGATTAGATTAGATTAGATTAGATTGGATAAAAAAACTAATAAAATGTTGCTTATAAAATAGCACCTGATTCAAAACATTTAATGAGATACTGAAATGAGGTCATGGATGAACATGCAAACACAATAGTTTGCATGTTCTCCCCATACTTGGGTTTACTGCGGAGTACTCTGGATTTCCCCCACAGTCCAAAGACATGCACATTAGGCTAATTGGCTGTTTCAACTTGCCCCTAGTTGTGAGTATGCATATTAGTGTGAATTTTTTATGTATTGGCCCTGTGATGGTCTGGCGAGCCAATCAGGTACTGACTCACTAGAGTCAGTCGAGCTAGGCTCCAGCCTCCCTATTAGGATTAAGCAGTTCGGCAAATGAATGAATGAATATATATAAGATCTTTACCCATGCTAACGCAGTAATGTTTTTGCTTAAAACTTTTTTTTTGCTTTTGTAGCAGGATTAAGCAAAATGTTATGTGCAGATTTTCATCAAATTTCTACTGGAGGTGGGGCTTTGGACAAAAAAGACTCCATTAGATTTGGCAGATGATCTGCATCAAATTCAGGATTTAGGAATTTTTTTAAAGGAATCTTTGACATTGTGAGGTAGGACCATTTTTGACATTTTGGTTCATATTGCTAATTGCTGGGCTTGGCAGAGGTTTGCACTCTCCAAATGCTCTTGTTTGTTCCTGTTTTCTTCATAACAAAAATACTGTAGTGCATGTGCCATACGCCATACTCTGACACATCTGTGCAACTCGCACTGAACTTTCTGAGTAGCACCAATTGTCGGTGTGCATAATGATACGCTGTGCAGCTGCTGTTGGATTAAGCACTGCTGCATTGTTCATGCTTTCACACTGGTGAGTTTAACAGGATTCAAGCAACTGCTGCTGTATTGAGCTACAGTTGTAGTATACACTATGTGTGTGTTTTATAGTTTATATCGAGCCGCGAAAGAGTATTAAGTCCAAATTACTGGCATTAAGTGTGCTGGCTTGGATCTCTATGATCATCCGGCAACAGTGTTTCAATCTAATGGCAGTAATTAAGGTGCAGTACTGTTCCTGTTTTCATTTATAATACAGAAAGAGAGAGAAAGAGAGCATATCATTCTATCAGTGTGTTTTATGAGACTATATCTAACAGTGCTGGGAAATTGTCAAGGGTTGAATAATCACAAAACATCTATTCAAAAAGGGCAACCATTAAATCTGTGTCATTCGTCCACTTTTTCTTTCTTTACTTTTCTGACCATGTTTGAAAGTGACAAGCTGGCTTGCTGTTTTTCTTGAGCCATGAATGATGAGTTGTTTACTTAAAATATGTTGCCACCACCTAGTGAATGGATGATGAATTACATTTCATGGTAACGGTTGATGCAAAGAATGTTCGATAATCATATTCTTTGAAAATGAATTATGGGCCACATTAAATGCATTGCCTGGTCAATTGCGTACTTCCAACCTTGTCATAACAGCTTGGAGAAGAAGTGGATCTGAGTGTGATTGTTAATTATTCCCCTTATACTGTATATATACCCTATACCGTATCTCGAGATAATGAACAATTATTCACCAAAGGCAAGATGGATGTTGATAAATGGTAGGGACTATTAAATTTGCCGAGCCTGAGGTGCATAACTGTTGCAGCACTAAACCCCAAAAAGCACACTATAATAAGACTATGGTTTATTTTATTATTTCACAAAATATTTTGCAGATTTTTCTCCCCTGATTTATTCATGGCCAATTCCTACCCATCAAGTATTGCCTCCCTATCACTCAATCACCACCAACCAGGGGTGCATAAGCCCTGTAAGCATGTGCCACCCATATCTTTAAACACTGAAGCACTTTTTTTTTTAACAGTGCATTCAAGTGCGGCCTAACACACTTGAAAAGGTAAAGCACACCCGCTCTCGGGTATGCATGAGCTCACGGACACCTATGATTGCCTGGTGTTCGCCATGAGTGACCGGGAGTTGAACATATGCCATCCATCCCTACCGTGAAAGCTCAGTTAGTTAGCTCCCATGGACTCCTGGCCACAGATGGCTGCAGCATCAACCTGGATTTGAACTTGTGATCTACCTTGTCAATGCTCCAAGCACCCAGTCCAGTCAGATGCAGAAGCTAAGAGCTGTGTAATGACATCTCTTTAAACCCTTTTCAAAGTTTTGTTATGCAAAAATATAATTAAAAGCAAACGAAAACCAGATTTTTATAGTTTATATTTACAGAGCACTGCGCTTTGAGCCAAATTTCTGCCAAACA
The DNA here is from genome assembly GCA_039654325.1 of Tandanus tandanus. NCBI lineage: Eukaryota > Metazoa > Chordata > Actinopteri > Siluriformes > Plotosidae > Tandanus > Tandanus tandanus. The sequence goes on along the minus strand of JBCNYH010000022.1, from coordinate 17,822,773 downwards.
GTGCTGTCAGTGCGGTGGGGCCTATCTTATTAATATCAATGTTTCTCCTCTCCCCCTCCTCCCAGAGAAAGCTAATGATCATATGACTGTCCGCTCTCAAGACTAGAGGCGTGCTCTGATAAAGTTGTGATAAAGTCGTGTTTGGTGGAAAAGTCTAATTCTTGATTATGAAATTCTTCTCTAATTCTGTCAAATACTTTAATTCCATATTTTGTTTTATAATTTTATGGAAAATGTCTAGAATTAATTGGAAGTGGTGTTAATGGGAGGTAGTATGCTGTGGCTAGTGGCAATTCTGGCTGATTCATACCGGCTATGATGTGCTTTCCTTCAAACACTGAAAAACTGATTAGGCCATACCACAATGATAACTCACTCACTGCTAGCATAGTAATGTGACTCACTACTATGAAAATATATGAAATGAATAATAATGCCCAGTTTCCTCCAGGTACTCTGGTTTCCTCCCACATCCATACATATTAGGTCATTTGCCGACTTTAAATCCCCTATAGGCGTGAATATGAGTGTGAATGGTTGTTTGTGTCTGTGTTAGTCCAGTGATAGATTGGTGACCTGTTCCCTTCCCCATCCCTTCTCACCTGAAGTCAGCTTGGATTGGCTCCTTGCGACCTTGATGGATAAGTTATCTAAATAACTGATGGTTGGCTGGATGAATGGATGGAAGGATGGATGGATGGAAGGGTGGATGGATAAATGAAATTATGTATGGATGAATAAATGGATGGATGGATGGATTAATGGATGGATGGCTGAATGGATAAGAAGAAGGATAAATGGATGGATAAAAAGATGGACGGATGGATGGATGGATGAACATTACAAAAAAAGAAAAACTTGAGTATTGATGTAGTCCAGGATAATATCATTTTTCTCCTTTTCTTTTCTTCTCTCTGTGTTCCACTCATCCCTGTACTCCTTTGTTGCTTCTGATTTTCCCCCCACAGGTTCTTAAGATCGGCTTGATAGGTCATAGAAAAAGAATTCTTGCATCGCTTGGAGACAGACTACACGAAGACACTCCACAGAAACCCCCACGAGCGATTTCTCTCAGGGTTAGTATGATGAAGAAAACATAATAATGATAATAATAATAATCATCGTCATCATCAAAACTAAAAGATTGAAAAATGTGAAATGTAGAAATCAAGCATGTATGCATCTCTCTCTCTCTCTCTCTCTCTCTCTCTCTCTCTCTCTCTTTGTCTCTGTCTCTCTCATCCTCCCTCCCTCTCTTTCTTTCGTTCTATCTAGTTTTAGGACAGTAGGTCTTCAGGGACACGTTTGTTTAATTGCCTCATCTGTAGAGAAAGAAAAGTTCCAGGCCATTCCTCACTTTAACATTAATTACATATACAGTGAGGAGTGCCTGCTCTAGCTTCTCCTTTAAAGTCTGTACATCATTCACGCTACCAAAAGGAGAATAGACAAAAAAGAAATTGTCCTCAACTGTCACGTCCATATTTTGGATCGTCTCATTGTACACTCAGCGCCAGTCGTGCATATCATTATTGTGTTGGCGTTCAGGATGTTCCCATCCTATCATGTGGCTCTTTTCCAGTTTCCTAAAGGAAAACCAAGGTTGCAGAATATCTGGTGTATAAAGTACGTTATTGATATTTTCTTCTTTTTATGGATGATATTGTTGATGATGGCACGGAGGCCATGAAGACGGCTTCATGTAGCACCTTTAGAGTCACTGCAGAGTCATTAGAGGCTAAGATCCTTCTATTTATGATGAAATTTAAAGATTTAAAGATTATATTTTAAGTAATGATCCTTAAGCTTAATTGTTCTGTTGATAATGCTAACATCAGTATCTTTGGTGTGTAATTTTCTGTGTAGGAGCCCAGTGGGAATCACACTCCTCCTCAGCTCTCTCCATCTCTAAGTCAGGCTTATCCCAACGCCGGCTCGCTCGACGTGCAGCACCTCATCATGCAGGCAGACGCCAGGCGCAGACGCAATGACAACTACTTCGAGGATGTTCCCCGCTCCAAACTGGAGAGGCAGATGGCACAAGTCAGTATGGTGAGTGTGTGGACCCTGCAGGCAAGCATTCCTGTATGTAAAAAAGATGTGTTGTGATGTAATGTGGTGTGGTGTGAGATAGTGTGAGGTGGTGTGATGTGGTGTGGTGTGATGTGGTGTGGTGTAATGTGGTGTGGTGTGAAATGGTTTGATGTGGTGAGGTTTAATGTGGTGAGGTATAATATGATGTGGTGTGATGTAATGCAGTGTGCTGTGGTGTAATGTAGTGTGATGTGATGTGGTGTGATGTGGGGATAAAGTAAAGGTTGGGGTTAGAGTAAAGGTTGGGGTAAAGGGAAAAGGATGGGGTTGGAAGTAGAGTTGTGGTTAGGGTCAAAGTTGGGGTTTGGTTAAAGTTTGGGGATAGAGTAAATGTGGTAAGAATAAAGGTTGTGGATTAGAGGAAGGGTTGGGGTTAAAGTAAACATTGGGCTAAGGGTAAAGGTTAAGGTTAGAGGAGGGGTTGGGGATAGAGTAAAGGTTGGGGTTAGAGTAAAGATTGGGGTAAGTAAAGGTTGGGGTTAGAGGAAGCATTGGGGTTAAAGTAAACGTTGCGGTAAGGGTAAAGGTTGAGGTAAGGGTAAAGGTTGGGGTTAGAGGAATGGTTGGGGGTAGAGTTAAGGTTGTGGCTAGAGTAAAGTTTGGGGTTCGAGGAAGGGTTGAGGATAGAGTAAATGTTGGGGTAAGGGTAAAGGTTGGGGTTAGAGGAAGGGTTGGGGATAAAGTAAAGGTTGCGGTTAAAGTAAAGGTTGGGTTAAGGGTAAAGGTTGGGTTTAGAGGAAGAGTTGTGGTTAGGGTAAAGGTTGAGGTAAGGGTAAAGGTTAGGGTTAGAGGAATGGTTGGGGATAGAGTAAAGGTTGGGGTAAGGGTAAAGGTTAGGGTTAGAGGAAGGGTTGGGATAGAGTAAAGGTTGGGGTAAGGGTGAAGGTTGGGGTTAGGGTAAAGGTTGGCATTTGAGTAAAGGTTGGGATTAGGGTAAGGGTTGAGGTTAGGCTAAAGTTTGGCGTTAGAAAAGGTTGGTATTATTGTAAAGGTTGGGGTTAGAGTACAGGTTGCACTTGGGGTATGCATTTGGGGTAAGGGTAAAGCTTGGGGTTAGGGTAAGGGATGAGGTTTGGGTAAAGGTTGGCCTTAGGGTCAAGGTTGGGGTATGGGTAAAAGTTGGGGTAGGGGTTAATGTTGGAGTTAGGGTAAAGGTTGGCATTAGAGTAAAGGTTAGGTTAGAGTAAAGGCTGGGGTAAGGGTAAAAGTTGGGGTATGGGTTAAGGTTGGGGCTAGGGTAAAGGTTATGGTTAGAGGAAGGGTTGAGGTTAGAGGAAAGGCTAGGGTTAGGTAAAGATTGGGGTTAGGGTAAAGGTTGGAGATAGGGTAAAGGTTGGCATTAGAGTAAAGGTTGGGGTTAGATTAAAGGTTGGGGTTGGTATAACGGTTAGGGTTAGAGAAAGGGTTAAGGTTAGAGTAAAGGTTGGGGTTAGGTAAAGGCTAGGGTTAGAGGAAGGATTGAAGTTAGAGTGAAGTTTAGGGTTAGGATAAAGGTTGGGGTTATGGTAACGTTTGTGCTAAAGTTTGGGATTAGGGTTAAGGTAAAGTTTGGGGATAGAGTAATGGTTGGGGTAAGGCTAAAAATTGGGATTAGAGGAAGGGTTGGGGTTAGAGAAAGGTTGGGATTAGGATAAACGTCAGGGTTAGAGGGAGGGTTGCGGTTAGAGTAAAGGTTAGGGTTAGGATAAAGGTTGGGGTTAAGGTAATGTTCAGGGTTAGGGTCTAGTTTGGGCTAAGGGTAATGGTTGGGGTTAGGGTAAAGGTTGGGGTTAGGGTAATGTTTGGGGCAAGGGTAAAGGGAGGGAAAGCATTATTTCAATAAATGTTGACACAAAGATTTACAGTAGTGTGTGTGAGTGTGTGTGTGTGTGTGTGTATGTGTGTGTGTGTGTGTGTGCGTGCGTGTGTGTGTGTGTGTGTGTGTGTGTGTGTGTGTGTGTGTGTGTGTGTGTATGATGGACACAGAGAGAGAGAGAGAGAGAGAGAGAGAGAGAGAGAGAGAGAGATGTTTGTTTGTCTTTGCCTTTACTGCGTCCTCACGCATGCAGTATTTTGGATTGAATTGAGTAGATTAAAGATTAAAGATTAAAGATTAAAGATTGTCGGGTTTAGTTTATGATCTTGTGTAAAGATGAAGCAGGGCTGTCCTCACTGAAAGCGCATCATTATGAAGAACTGGACGAACGCATCCAGCTGTTTGTGCGGCGGAGACGCGCCGGGCAGCAGCCCCGACACTGAGCCGGGGTTGGACGTTGAGTACCCAGTCCGTCTTTATCCCGTGCCAGTGTTAAGCGGGATAACCGCGACCTGCTCGCTGCTGTTCCTGGTCGGAATCGGCGGAAACCTGTTGACCATCCTGGTGGTGCTGAAATACAAGGACATGCGGACCACCACGAACCTGTACCTGTGCAGCATGGCGCTGTCCGACCTGCTGATCTTTGTGTGCATGCCGCTGGACTTGTACCGGATGTGGCGCTACCGGCCCTGGAACTTGGGCGAACATCTGTGCAAGCTGTTCCAGTTCGTGAGCGAGAGCTGCACCTACTCGGCAGTGCTGAGCATCACGGCGCTGAGCGTGGAGCGCTACGTGGCCATCTGCTTCCCCCTGCGGGCCAAAGTGCTGGTGACCCGCGGGCGCGTGAAGGCGCTCATCCTGCTGTTGTGGCTCGTGGCTCTGTGCAGCGCGGGACCCATCTTTGCTCTGGTGGGTGTCGAGCACGAGAACGGCACCGACCCGTATGAGACCAACGAGTGCAAAGCGACCGAGCAAGCAATCCGGTCCGGGCTGCTCAATGTCATGGTGTGGATCTCCAGCGTGTTCTTCTTCCTACCCGTATTGTGCCTCACTGTACTGTACAGCCTCATCAGCCGCACTCTGTGGAGGAGGAAGAACAACCCAGTGGGACCCTTATCCAGTCGGGACAAGAGCAACACGCAGACTGTCAAGATGTTGGGTGAGAGATGCATTTACACTGTTAAAATCAAACACTTATATTTACACCGTTATAGTGACACAATGCAACTTATTTACACTCCTGCAGTCACGTTGTTGCTGTTACTGGTACAGTAGTGTGCAGGGAAGATTATGCTCCAGCACTTTTGTCTAAAAGGGCTCCTAATAAAAGGAAGTAAAAAATTACTTCTTTATAATTTTTTTGGTGAAAATGTATTGAACAATGCTATTGTAGGCAGTGAGAACCAAAAAAATAATTCTGACAAGTATATTGAGGTAAAAGTATGGCTAATAAACTAAACCCTGAAAATACCAATTTTTCAGAAAATTTATTTTATTATTATTATTTTTTTTACTTTTGCATAGCATGAATCAACTTCAAACAATATGGAATGGTTTAGCAAGTGAAGAAATGTAAGAATATGTGAACACTATGCCTGAGAGGTTAAATGCTCTAACCAAAGTAAAACGTGGCCACACTAAATATTGACTTTTTTCTCAAAAAAGAGACTGTTATTTTTGTTAGTATATATTGTTGTTTGCTTACTTATTTTCAGTATGATCCAATATTACAGGAAATAAATACTTGAATAGTACTTGGTTTCTGATTTATCTTCATTATGTTAAGTGTATAATCATCACTACAGCACTGTATTTTTTCATTTCTTTACGCACTAAACCATTCCATAAGATTTGAAGTTCATTCATGCTTTGCAAAATTAAAAAAAATAAATAAATAAATAAAAAATTGCCACACTTTTCTATTTTTCTGAAAAATTGGTATTTTCAGGGTTTTTGTTTATTAGCCATACTTTTACCTCAATATACTTGTCGGGATGATTGTTTTGGTTCTCATTGCATATAATAGCATTGTTCAATATATTTTCACCAAAAATTGATAGAGAAGTAATTTTTTACTTATTTTTATTAGGAGCCCTTTTAGACAAAAGTGGTGGTGTATAATTTTCACAGCACAACTCTGTATATGTGTGTGTGTGTGTGTGTGTATATATATTTAGTTATTCCTTTGATGTTGCTGTGGGTCTCATAGCAGCACTAGTGATAAGTTTACTCCATGTACTTTTATTTATTTTAGAGGGACACCCTGTTCTCTATGATGTCACTCCATTTTCTACAATTGTTCCTGATAGACTTCATGGGGTTCTGTAGTATATCTAATGTTATAGAAATGTATTTGTACCAGTTTCCTGATTGAGTTCTTTCCACAGTGAGATCCTGTACATGCTTTGCGAGCTCTTAGTCACTGCCTCACTTAAGCAGTTGGATGAAACCAATTAGATGTGAAGAGACTCATACAGAAACAGCAGATCTTTATATTAGGTTGACTATAATCAGCAGTTAGATGGCATGCATAATGATTACTTTCTGAACATCAGTCTAAATGTTTTTTGGCTCATTATGAGCACATTACTCATTGTAAAAGAGAGTGCAAAAAGTAAAAGTCTTTTTCATTTATATTAATACCTCTAAAAATATTAATATTTTTTCTTGAATAATGCTGGATGCTATTTTACACTGAAGGTTTTTTTTTTTTTAATATCAGAACATAATTGTAATTTTAACTTGAGGTATTTGAGAAAGGGTGGTGGGTGTTTAAACTTTTTTCCCCTAAATATCCAGACACCTGTATGTATCGTAAACTTTATGCTAATGGGTAGAAAAGGAAAAGTGCTCTGCTGGGAGTGAAGGCTGCACCGATAACCCAATGATTTTTTGCTATATAACTATAAAGAAAGCATTTTTACTGAGAGAATTACATCTCACTGAGGAATGTCGTATGGATTGGAATAAAAAGCCATACGAGAGAAATTCTGCATATTCACATTTTCCCCCTCAAGGAAATGGATGCAGTCCATCAGAGAGAAACTAGTCACATGTGCAGAGGGGGTGCTTAAAGATATAAATGATGAGATGCATTTTCACAATAGTAAGAGATAAAATACTCGACTGCACATTATTCTGCTCTGAGGAGACGCCTGTGCGTGTGTGTGTGTGTGTGTATGTATGTGTGTGTGTTAGATGAGCTTGGAGCTGAAGCATAACAAGCTGCAGAGACTAGAGCGCAATGTTTTATTTTTAATAAGACTAGTGGTAGTGGGTGAGTCAGCTTTTATTCTCACTCAGCTCTGAGGGACAAACAAACAAACAAAAGAAATAAAAACTGAATTACAACATATCACACCACCTGTACTTCCATGCCCACTCGCTTCAGCTCATTAACACACCCTTCACAAAAGTGAGTGTATGTGTGTGTGAGTGAGAGAGAGAGAGAGAGAGAGAGAGAGAGAGAGAGACGCTTTCACAGGTTTTTAAATGAAAAAATGGTGTCATTTTTAAATTAAAAGTTACATGTAACATTTTCTTGCTAACATTATCGCAGATATAAACAATTAGTCCTTTAAGCAAAACAAAAAAACCCATGTGACTCATGTGACTAAGAAACTGTAAAAGACCATAAACTCCACTCTCATGAAGACATGACACTTCCTTATAAGTAAAAAAAATATATACAAAAATTACAAAAAACTTCATACAACAAATAGTTGTATGTTAGTTAATAACATGTTAGACACATTTAAGTTTTTCAGGTGCATTTGTTTCAGGTTTGCATTTGTTTCATGTGCGCGTGTGTGTGTGTGTGTGTGTGTGTTTCAGGTGTGTTTGTGCATGTTTCTTTTTTTAATATGTGTGTGTTCCGAGTGTGTTTGTTTTAGTTGTGTGTTTGTGTTTCAGGTGTGTGTTTGTGTTTCAGTAAGTTCCTGTTCATCCTGTTAGGCAGAAACCAAAGGGCAGAGGGCTTCTGTGAGCTATGTATTGGGGCAGCAGACAGTATAATGAGCACCTGATGAGAATAATGAGGATTAATTGTTTTTCTTGTGGTTTTGTGTGTGTGTGTGTGTGTGTGTGTGTGTGTGTGAGAGAGAGAGAGGGAGAGAGAGAATGAGAAAGAGAGGGAGCAAAATCTTTACCTTGATTTAAAGATGATGGTGTTCTGTCTCAGACTTGCAGTGTAGAAAATCGGCTGTTAAACGCCCTCTGTAATCAACCAGCTCATTTTCTGTCTGGAGGAGTTATTGAAAAAAACAAAACAAAAAACCCCCCCAAAACCCTCCCCACAAAACTGGCTGTAGGTGTAAACCACAGGGTTATTTCTAATTAATGCACTTGTCCATAGCAACTGCAGCAGCATTTATGGAAGGAGTCTCCGGTGCCAGAAGTAAAACTGTTGTCAGTGGACTATGATGCAGAGAGGAGGGCTGGACACAAGTACATGTGCCAAGTTTTATTATGGCAACAGAAAATTCCGCACAGGGAAACAAAAAGAAGGCACAGCAAAAACCCAAAATATTTATCCTAAAGGGAGGCTAACAACAGAAACATGCCCAACAAACAAAGGCCAATTGGCCCACAAAACAATGGTCTACCACTCAATGGTAATTAGTAATATTTAATAACCAGGCAAACAAATCTAACTGAGAAAAAATGCAAACAGGAATACAAACTAAAGCTCCAGGCAAAACAAAGAAAAAAAAAGAGGATACGTTAATCTCAACACAAACATATGTCTGTAAATGTAAATGTCTTGTAAAAGTCTTTTGTAGTCTTAGTTCATTTGTTCTTAATAATACTAGTTACCCCTGATGACTTACAGCTGTATAAATTACTGCATGAATAGCATTTGAAGTCCCCCTCTTGAGGCTGTAGTGTACTGCTGCTGCATATGGAGAAATATGTTAGTGAAACGCTTTGCATGTACGGGGAGGCAGAGGTGAACATGACAACTGTAACTAAGTTTTATGGCATCTTCAGGACAGAAGTGTTTACATTTCTTTGCAGTTTCAAAATTCTTGAACATGATCAGCAAAAAAATAAAGAGATGCTGGTCAGAGAAACACTTGTAATAGCTGCTGTCATGTGAGAACAGGAATTAACTTTGGCTCCTAGAAAATTAAATGCAACTATAAATGGGTAAAACGCATGATGCTTTTTAAAAAAATAAATAGCTGTAAAATGTGCTATCTTTCTTTCTAACAGCAAAAACATCTGAGCTGCTGGATGACATTCACTTTGTGAACGGACTGAATAGCTCAAACGCGGAGAATCAATTACACAGGATTATTACTCCAGCTGGATTTAACCTGGACTTCGTCCAGCAAATAGTTTATCCAGACATATAGTAACAATACTGGTAAAACTACTTTTTATTGCACACTTGAAAAAAACTTTCTTTGTAATCATAGAGAAATTTAATGTTTAAAAAGCTTAGGTTTGCCGGATACAGTACAGTGACCCCTGATTTTGGAAGAAACACATCCTCAGCCAACTTAAAACAATAACAGTGAATAACTAAAACAAACAAGCAAAAAAATAAAAAACATTTATAGACTTGAAGACTGAACAAGGTAAATAATAAGTGGATTAGCAAAATAACTGTACCAGAACACAATATTAATGCGATTTAATATTGGAAAACTTTGGATTATGCCTGAAACCAGAGAGAGAGAGCATGATGATGGTTTTGCTTAAGGCAGTTTAAGCAGAAAGGCAACTTGAGTTATCAGAATATTTGAAAGCTGTGGTACCTGTCCCTTTTGTCTAAACTGTGGTTCTGCATTGTTTCAAGACAGCAAGTCATATGTTTTTATGGTGTGGCTCTCAGCACTGTCTCTTGGCATGTTCCACAGGGAGTGGAGTCTTTCATTGGTTCTACTGGGAGCTGAACATCTTGGTGCAGTGTGATTGGTTTTACTCTCCTGGAATGAACCTCTTAAGTCTCCCTGAGAGATTCCTCCCATTCCTCATCTTTCTTTTGCCATGCTGCTCCACGATGGTCTCTTAGGCTCTACGCATATTTTCAAGCATTATCTTAAAGTTTTATAAACACTCCCTGAAGAACATCATGTTAGAACCCCCATGAATACCATGTGCCTACCCCTTATGGGTACTCTTGTTGAATGCTCAAAAGTTCCGCTTTGCATGAAGCTTTTGTTGAGAGTTGACTTATGAATAGGCAAATGTGTAAATTTAGAATATGTCCAGTCAGGTTTTGAGCTCACCCTGTAGCTGTGTTCTGGGCAGGTGCTGGTCTCTAAGCATTTAAGAAGTGCCAATTTCTAAACTTTTATATCCTAAATCTGTAAACTCATGGATGCACACATAAATTAAACATCACAATTACATTTATAGGAACATGAGCTTTTAATGAGCAGAAAACAAAATTATTTTTTTCTAACCTTGTAAAAATTATTGTTTACTAATATTAAAAAAACATGGAATGGATCATAAATCACATCAAATAGGATTACAACTTACTATTAACCCTTTTGCTGCTGCTACACACATATGTACAGTGCTATGCTGGGTTATATATACATACTAAATAAAATAATAATAATAATTCAGTTTTCTTTTACAGTCAAAATCATGTGCATTTCTATGCACTGTATATTACCACATCAACTACACCATTCACTTACCTCTGTATTAGACTCACTGTGGTTATCATTTGAAATCTCTCCATTATCTTCTTCTCTAAAACTTATCTTCTTTACTAATACTATAATCTTCATCTCTACTGTCATCAACCCTGTAAATTCATCTATTACCTCTTCTACAGAAAACCTTCCAGCCATGTTTGCCTCGGAATGTCTTTGCAAATAAACATTTGGAAAACCACTGTTTATCCGTAATGCGCTGCCACCTGGAGGAATGCAGTGGATACTACAGGCCACATTCAGTGATTTACTGACGAGCGGTGCTCGTTAACAGAGCATAGGCAGGCTGGATTTACTGACGAGCTGCGCTCATGAACAGAGCAGCGAAGTGGTTAACCCAAATAAATGAAGCACACATATTTGTAGTTGCAAAAGTTGCTTCCCCCCCCCACCCATTGAAAGTTTGCACTGTGATACTTGGGTTTTATCAAAGTTGAACAATAGACTTTGTCAATATGAAATAATAGTTTTTTTTAATCACATCAAGCCATTAAAAAAAAGGTTTTTAGTAACACATGGTCTCAGTAACTTCAGTTCAAACTTGATAAGGAAAAGATAACATTGCTTGGAGTGGTGTGGCCCTACTGATAATGGGTTCTTGTTTAAAAAGGTGTTTAAAGAAACATTTCCCCATGTGTATTCTGCCCTTTGGGTAAGCTTTAAGGCATTGGAATGTTTCTAAATAAACATAAAGGCTTTTATTCTTAATAAAGAAACTTCCAAAGTGAGCCAATATGAATGATATTAAATAAGTGCCTAAGGACGAATTTATTTCATTATAAGATTTTTGCATGCCTTATGATCTTTATCAACAATGGCAAAATTTGCATTAAAGAAAGTGGAGAACTGAATTGTTGACATGTATAGTTACCATTTACATCCTAACATCACGATTGGGGTATTGAGGGGGAAAAAACCCATGGTTTGCTATGAAAATTATGGCTTAAATAACATTTGAAAGTAAGTACAATATTTTGAAGAGGGTCTGAATGCAGCAAAACCCACAAGTCACCTTCAATTACATATCTTCTTTATTATCTGACATTGCATGACATCATGCAAAAATTCCATTACTGTTACTAATTCTATTACTAATTTTTGTTAACTAGCATGTTAATGTTATGTAAACTGTTAAAAGTATGAATGTTCACAAGTTAGGTAAGTGATGGTAAAATGTTCATGATGGGTCACATGAATAACTTTTGTTTAGTCAATTTTATCTTCACCCTTTTCCCCAGTTCTTTTGAGCTAACATGAATGGATGAAACATTTCAGTTTTATAAAATTATATAATAATAATAATAATAATAATAATAATAATAATAATAATTATTATAACAATAATAATAATAATAATAATCTTTTAATAAATTAAATTTATTAAATTTATTTTTTTTAAATAAATTTTTACTTCATCTCCAACAAACCTTGTGTTTTATTTCCATTTTCGTCAAACACTCACACTCCCTTAAAGGAAGAAAGGAACTCTGGTTAGGAGGAATAAGATCAGGCAGGAAACAAAAAGCTTCACAGTGAGGTTGTTTTGGTGGATCAAAGGCTCATCTCTTTCATTCATTTCGTTTTTGTGTCTTATTTTGAAATCACTGTCTCAGTGTGTGTGGGTGTAAGTGTGTGCACTTTCATGTATCCATGTTAACACACACACACACACACACACACACACACACACACACACACACACACACACACAGTTTTGAATAGATGTGAATGATGGCATTTCATGAGGGAGAAGAAACCTAAACAAAACAGAGCTTTGTTCCGTTCTTCTCTCCCCATCTCATTCACTTCTCTTCATCTCTGGTCTTCGCAGCTCACCACCATTTAATAAAGCTTTGCCTTTTTCAGACACTCTTTTCATTATTGTTGATGTGTACAGTATGACATGTTTAGGGGAATCTATAAAGATTCAGAGCCAGGAAGACCGAAGGTTATTCTTATTTGTAGCTTCTGGACTGGTCTAGACACTGACTAAGAAGGACAAATAAAATGGAAGAATAGAAGTGCTTATCAGTGCTGTCTGAACAAGTTATTTATACCTGTGTTGGGGGAAAAAATCATATTAATGAATTGGAAATATTTTCTATTTACTGAAAAATAAATTGAAGACACCACAGCAGTTTTTCATGTGGAAAAATCAAGTTGAGACAGGAAAAAACATTACTAATGTGAGACTGGGAGGGGGGCAGGGCTTCCAGGAGGTCAGCTATCACTGAAAGCTTTAAAACACCTATACAGCTGTCATCTGGCTCATTAGACATTTTAGAGGGGGGGTTACTCATAACAGTGTACTCTGATCCTAAAATGTAGAGCTTCTATGCACAATGCATAAATGTCACACCTGTGAAGATGTCATCTTCCATGAAAATTTTATGACAATTTCCACAGTGACAGGAAGAAGACTGGCTGCTGCAAAGTTTGTTGATAGCAATACAGTACACCAATGCAAGAATTGTTGTAATTATGTAAACATGTCTTTCTTATCATTCACAGTGACATAGCCAATAACAGGTGTCTGGTGTCATATGCAAAAACTGGAATTGGCACACCATGTATAGAAGGACCAATCACAGGCTCATCATTGTCTTTGTCCATAAGGTTCATGCAGCTTCTGTATTGCATAAATCCTCTTCATGACATGCATTTACTCCTTGATTACATCATGTTTTTCATGGGAGTCAGTTGAACATCAAAGAATGAAAAGGCTTTAAGAAATCTGGATGCTATAGCAGCGAGATCTTACACCACAAGAGCCCTGAATTTTAAGAAATTTTAAGAAAAGAGGATTTGATAGAGGAGTCACATGTCAGAACTTTGGGGAAACAGACTCCTCTGAATGCTCTCGAGATACAACATATTCTGTTTATTCATCCACTTATAAAGTCAAACTTTAGAACTTTTGTCTCTACTCTGTGCTCAGATTTTTATCTGATACACTTTTGTTGTGTATCACCTTATTTTCCTGAAGCTGCCAGGGTCGTTAGACTGTTCTTGTTAGTTGAATGTATTGCTGTGCTTCTGGAAAACCTGTTTCCTGTTAGATTGCTTCTCTCGCTTGTGACGGCAGATCTGTCTTCAATTATTCATCCATAACTACATTCATTTATTCTCTTTTCTGCTCTTGGTTAAAGCTGAAAGGCTGTGAATTGACGAGCAGCTATTTTTAACAACCTTTCTTTTTTCTTTTCTTTCTTTCTTTTGTACTGAAAAAAAAAACATTCATACATTTGAAGTAACGTATTTTTCACTTTCTGATGGGATTTGGTGTAATGGTTTACATTATCTCCAGATTTGAATGCAGCTAGAGATTCATGAAATAATGTAGTTTAATTCACTAAATTGTTGTATCTTAATGATGTTTATTACACCACTCATTCAAATACTTTCTGATAGACCAATCTTGGTATTCAGTGGTCTGTTATTTCTTCACAATACATTGTTATTAAATATAACACACCGTTTTATATTTATATATACTACATGGAAATGACATTATCTGATTGGTCCACGGGGCAGTGGTGGCCTGGTGGTAGGGTGCTGGATTACTGATCCCAAGGTCGGGGGTTCAAGCCCCACCATCAGCGGG
>JBCNYH010000022.1:17735987-17746744 GCA_039654325.1 Tandanus tandanus | reverse complement strand
TATATATATATATATCAAAACCATGTATTTAATCTAACATGAGGAGAGATATGCAGTACGTCTGCATTCCGAGTAGCAGCACAGGAAAGCTGATTCTGCCACAATACCAATTCCTATTAGCATTTTCATATAGAATTTCATTAATCACTATAATGCTTCAGTGTCACCGGTGCCGATGTGTCTGCGCACTCGTTGCTCTCTTACAAACAGCCCATAATGCACACTGCTCCCAAACGGCGTCCACGTGGCACGTGTGTACACAAAACCATTAACCTGAACTGCATTTGCATCACATTAGCATTTGAAATGATAATCCAATTTAAAATGGCATTTTGTGAAAAGTTTTTAATGTGATGTTTGCATACAGGATTTTGTAAAGGATGCGTTTTCTAGAAACGTTGCATCATTCTACATAATGTGCAGTTACAGAATCATCTCGACTGGAGATTCTTATTATTATCATTACTGAAAGTATTGTGTCAGACACCAAGCTAACAGACCTGCTTTAGAATAATTATTGTTATAATTACCACTGCCAAAAAACTGAGTTTTGTATTGTAATAATTGGTGATTGTTTGTCATTTGTTTGCTTGTCAGTTCCTGACCACCAGAATCCTGTCCACACCTGTACATGGATTCTCACCAAAATTGGTGGAGACACCACCCTACCTGAGTAGATTTGACTCATAGATGCAATGAGGGAGAGATAGCTAACCATATGCACACTTTGAAATAAACCCCTAGGCCTTGATTGATCTTGAAAGGTAGAAATAGGAGTCACAAGATTTTTGCACTTATAACTTTAAAAACGAGTGCTGATGGACATGCTGAATCTATTAAATATTCATTCATTCATCCATTCATTCATTTTCTAAGCCACATAATCCTAATTAGGGTCGCGGGGAGCCGACTCTGGGCGAAGTCGGGGTACACCCTAGACAGCTCGCCAGGCCATCGCAGGGCCTCTATTGAATATAATGTAATAAAAATATATATATGGACTTTTAATTAAGATAATTATCTTTGAGCTTGACCAACCCTGAAAGGTCAAAACCAAGCCATATTGTAAATCGTTCAAAGAAGACATTTCTTTTCTTTTTTCTTTCTTTCTTTTTCTTTTTTTTTTTTTTTACATTGATTTGGTCACCTCCATGTACCATTAAACATATCATAAGAAGAGCACATGGGTAATTAAAATCCATACCCATATAGGGTCTATTTGCTACATTGCCCACGCTGCATGATGGCAGTTACTTGCACTCTATGAGTGTCTCTCTAGTTGTTTTTAATACCTGTCTCTGAAACACAGTGGCCTTGTTTATTGTGCTGGATACTGAGGAATTTATTCACAAACACTAGATATATGGTGTTAAGGGAACTCCAGAAAGCTGTGAAAAACATTTATATCCAACATTTCTCTTGTGAGTTTACGTAAATTTATATAGGCGGTACACTAACAAGATTGATAGGATTTAGGGTTTGTAACTGGAGCTGAGTTACTGCAGTGTGATTTATGGATTATACAGACCAGTTCTTTTATGATAGGCGCTTTTTCTTAGTGACAGCAAAAATATAGTAAAGTATAAGCCTAGGTTTGAAAGTATTTCATTTAAAACTGAGAGCTAAAAGCTTCTATATGCTTCTATATCTTGTTAGCTACATTAATGTCACAGTTCAAAACAAAACATATTCCACATTTTACAGAATTTGTACTTAATTGGATTCTCAAGGATCTTGTTTTTTTTTTTTTTTTTTTTTTTAGCAATTATGGAGACCTTTAGCTCTCCATCCGTGTGTCCCTCAGTTTCTCCACCACAATAACCCTGCTCCTATTTCTCCTGATGCCATTTTCCTCTTTAGTCACATGTGTTGTAGAGGCATCGAGGGCTGGATCTATGTTTCTGCTGTTAGAAACATCTCTTCTCAGGAAAAAAAAAATCTGAACATTTTAGCTTTTACAGCTTTCTCTGGCTCCCCGTCAGTCGCATCCATCAAACCCTTACAGCCATAAAAGCCTATTAAGCAAAAATGAGCTGAGTAGCAAAATGTGACCATCTGAAAATTGTCCTTGTTATGACACACTCACTTTGTACCCTAATGATAGAAGGGAAAAAAATCTTCCATTTCTTTTAAAATGACCCAAAATGTATGAATGACTGTTAGCATAGTAGAGGAATATCTTTCTCTACACTTTTACTCTTGTGAGAAAGCTAAAAGTATACACAATATACTTGAATATTAGATTAGGAAATGTCATATTACCCAATTAGCATGTCCTATTAGCATCCCTGTTAGCATGATATCGAGCGAAAGTAAAAATCGACTGCTAGTTAGCGAGATCATATCACATTATCACATCATCATCATCATCATCATCATCATTAAACCTACATGCAATTAGCTGTTGAGTGAGATTAGCATACAGCAAAATTGTGAGGTTTTGTTAAAGGTGGTCTGCGGAGGTTTGGTGTGGTTAAAGTTAAACACGTCATCACTCTGTTACGATTGGCATATCTACAATGATTGGGTTAGAGTGTTAGAGTTTGTTTAATGACATAATTAACCCCATCTTCGAATCAGTTTATAACATAACACATCTTTCCTACAGATTTCAGGAATTGTAAAGCCTCAGACTGTAACACAGCAACAACACTGGAGACTCCATCCATATACAACATGTTACATAAGCATATCTTTACAGAAAACTTCACCTATCAACACTTACAGACTTTTTTGTTTTTGCTCTGTTGGTGTATACGCCCCTGTGAGTAAGCTGTTATTATAGAAACAAGTGCATGAACACCATCCAGCTGAGGCACGACTACACACAGCGGCTCATTCTGAATCTCAGATGTCCTGTCTTCCACCAGAGTTTTCCTAAAGGATGTTCATCATCACAATGTTGCTGTCAATCTTTTTCTTTTCTTTCTTTTTTTAAGGCTCTTAAGTCGTCCAGACTTTCTGAGATTTCCGGAATAAATGTGTCATAAATCATGTGAAGCACTGTGATGTCTGTAAACAAAATTTCCAGCAGTGCCGAGTTGTAGCATGCGCTCAATTAAAGGCAAAGAGGATACACCAAACACCGCTGAGGAGCGAGAATAAACAGACAGGAGAATAAACACAAAATGCTAGAAAGATGTTTACTTTCTGAAGGAATATGATTGCAGTATGAAGATTCGAAGCCTGACTACTGAATTGTTTTGATATTGAAACACATCATTCCTTAGCATGACTGTTTTATTAATTTTTTAAAGACAGAATTATATCAAGAGAACATACATAACTATGATTCTGGGACAGTTTCAAAGAGCACCTTTGGAAATTCTGAAACATACTGGATTTACTCACTCATTTGCCAAACTGCTTACAACTACTAGGGATGGAGCCTATCTCAGCCAACACTACGCGAAGGATTTAAACATCATAAACATTTCTAAAAACATACATTTTGTAAAGGACAGATACAAATTCAAATCAACATATGAATCTAAAATGATTGATATTAGATGTTTCGAGCTTATTGATATTAGCTGACACCCTAAAACCCCCGCCCCTTCCTCTTAATCACATTAAAAATATTTTTATTTTGTCTCGTCAATTTTTTTCAATTGGTAAATGTGCTGGGTTGTTGCTGCGATTAATATAGAGCGGGATAAGAAACCAATATTGGTCTCCTATTGGTCTGGCCTGGCAGGCCTGTCGATGTTACTCTCAGGTCATGTGACATTATGGTATATGCTCAGGTGAAAACATACATACCAGCTCTCAGTATCACTATAAACTTGTAACTTGGAAGTTGAAGCTTTGACTTCATCTGTCAAATCTTGGACCGGTATAGAGATAATATAGTTTCTAAATTCAAAATGAAACACAACCCTGATTTATAGACTGGAAAGAGCTGAATTTCAACAATATTTTGGGGGAGTACACAGACGTTGCTAGCAAACTACCAATACTCATTTATAGCATTTGGCAGACACCTTTCTCCAGAGTGACTCACATTAATCTTTTTTTTTTTTACACAACTGAGCAATTCAGGGTTAAGGGCCTTGCTCAAGGACCCAACAATGGCAGCTTGGTAGTACCTGGGCTTGTTAGTAATCCAAACTTTAACCACTGAACCACCACTGCCCCATGCACACAGTAAGCATACAGTTTACTGGATTAAACTGCTATGAATTTACCAGTATTACCTTGTATGGACATTGATTAAGGTAGGTGGGCATTTATTAACACATGTTCTAAAAACTGATGGAGTTTTATTATATTTTGATGATGAGAAGAGCATTTTTTAATGCCAGGAAACTACTGTAAGGCTTTTGCGCTTGCTCTCATCTGCAAATGCCAAGTTTATCACAATCCCTACATAACACATGAACACTGCATAAAATAACCACAACTCAATTATAATTTTTTTATATTTTCCCGAGAGACATTATGAAGAAAATTTAAGGTGACACATAGCAGCCAACTTTAACACAAAAGACTAAAAAGTTTTACATGTACCATACAGCTAAGTGCTCATAAGTCAGAAGGGCAAACAACACTTTATCCAACTCGGTAATCTAATAAATAAGCCAGTTACTCATTTTGGTGTATGATCAATAAGTATATCTATTTATTCTTGTTATTTGTCTTTCACACTGAAAACCTTCTCGCAACAAGTGTTAAATCACAACACATTGCCATGTTGGCTTCCCTCTCTGAATTAGTAATTTTAGAGGTTTTTAGCAAAACACAGTCATTCCTGTGTTACAACTTTAATCTACTTAACTTTTATGGTGTTCGGCTTTAATTACTGGCAGAAAGAGAAAAAAATCCCTAAATCCCTCCCTGCTGCTCAAAATCTCACTGTGTCTGGTCTAGTTTAAGATGTGAGTGAGATTTTATCAAGGTTGACAATCCCTCTCCCTCTATGTTAACCCCTCCATATTGTTTAAAGTACATTTTTTTTTACAATCAAGTTAGTACAGCAAGAAGGTCCTACATTTGAATCCCAGGCTCGGCCATTTCTGTATGGAGGTTGCATGTTCTCCCCGTGCTTGCGTGGGTTTCCTCTGGGTACTCCAGTTTCTTCCCACAGTCCAAAAACATGCACATTAAGCTAATCGGCTGTACCAAATTGGCCGTAGGTGTGAGTGTGAGCATGAATGGTTGTGTGTGTTGGTCTGGCGAGCTGTTTAGGGTGTGCCCTGCCTTCGCTCAGTGTCGGCTGAGATAGGCTCCAGCCTTCATGTGACACTAACAGAATTAAGTGCGTAAGTAATAAGTAATAAGTGAGTAAGTGAGTGAATATATACTGTTGTGTTAGTGAATTCCCATTTAGCATTTAGTTGATCGTTACATCATGTTGGTGAAAACATACATTTTACACTTTTCTATTTTCTGTTGACTCACACATGTAAAACTCACACGATAAAGGAAACAAATTCTGTGAGGACACTAATTTCCTTCCATAATCTAGTGTACTTTTATTTTACAATATTTCCCCCCATGCAGATTTATTTCTAAAAAAAATACACTCTTTGGTTTTATTTATCTTGTCTCAGTTCTTAATTGTTTTTCATCACGCTGTGGTGCCTGTTAATTAAACACACAGTGTAACGGAACAGGTTTAACGTGTGTGTGTGTGTGTGTGTGTGTGTGTGTATGTGTGTGTGTGTGTGTGTGTGTGTGTGTGTGTGTGTACGTGAATGTGTGTATGATACAGCTGAAGGCAATGAACTGCGTGTAAAATATACTGTGCATTCCATTTGCACACTTTTTTAATATTAAGGTGTAACATGATACACTCGTGTTAACACATTTTGCACTCTCTCTCACTCTCTCTTTCTTTCTCGGTCTGTTTTTCTTGTTCTCTCTCTTTTTCTCAGCTTCTCTCTCTCTTTCTCTCTGTCTTTATCTCTATCCTTCTCCCTGTCCCTCTGTTTTTTTATTCCTTATCCCACTCTTGGTATCTCTTTTATCTCCTTTTTGTCTCTCTCTCTTTCTCTCTTTCTCTCTCTTACACATACTTGTTCCACTTGTTTTTTCCACTTTCATGTCTTTCATTTTATTTTCTGCAACCCATCCCTCCCATATCCATTTAACCTAATCTGCATGTCTTCAGACTGTGAGAGGAAACCAGAGTACTCAGAGGAAACCTACGCAAGTATGGGGGAACATGCAAACTCTACACAGAAATCGAACCCAGGACTTTCTTGCTGTGAGGCGAAAGTGCTGACTGCAACGCCACTGTGCTGCCCTTACTTGATTTTTGTTCTCTATGACTCTGTTTCCCTTTCACTCCCTTTCCATCTATCTCTCACTCTATTTTTCCATCCGTGTGATTTTTCTCCACTCTCTCCATCAGGGGGCCTTTTTTTTTTTTTTGCACTTGTGCTTCTGTGTTGCAATAGTTTTCTTTTATGATGTTGGCAAAAGCGCAGGCTGAGAATAGATGGATTTTGTAGAGCTTGCTGCAATTTCGCAGCACCCTGATGAAGACGTATCCACAGGAGGAGCTGGAAGAATTCACAGAACTCTTTGAGAATGCAGCGAGTGAGTGCTTTGGCCAGAAAGTGGACGTCCGTTCTGTCTGCCACTCCAGCTGTGAGCGGAACCACAACTCTCAGCCCTGCAGCTGGATTACTATAGTATGAATATAACCAATGGTGATTTTTACGTACAGAAATACTAGAGGCGACAAGTGGATCGGTGCAGCCTCTACTGTAAAGTTGAGCTTGTACCTGTCCATCATGGTGAAGAGGGACCCGGAAGGCTAAGCTCTCGATTTACCAGTCGATTTACGTTCCTACCCTCACCTATGGTCACGAGCTTTGGGTAGTGACCGAAAGAACAAGATTGCGAATTCAAGCGGCTGAAATGAGCTTCCTTTGCAGGGTGGCAGGGCTCTCCCTCAGAGATAGGGGGAGAAGTTTTGTTATCCGGGAGGAGCTCGGAGTAGAACCACTGCACCTACCTGTTGAGAGGAGCCAGTTGAGGTGGCTCGGGCATCTGATCAGAATGCCTTCCAAACTCCTCCCTGGTGTGGTGTTTCAGGCATGTCCAACCAGGAAGAGACCCCAGGGTCTACCCAGAACACGCTGGAGGGGCTACGTCTCTCAGCTGGTCTGGGAATGGCTTGGCGGCCCCCTGGAAGAGCTGGAGGAAGTGGCTGGGGAGAGGAATGTCGGGACCCAATTAACCAAACTCATTCTGTCGTCCATGTTAGGTTTTGTTTTTCACAAGCCTGATAAAAAAATTTTTTTTAAAAACCCTAAAAAAGCAAATCTTGGCCTGCGTTTATTTATTGAGAATATTTTGTTCAATATCAAAACATTTACATTTGGTTTTGATTGAGTTTTATTTACTTAAAATTATAACTGTGAGTGTACACTTTTCTCAGCATGTTTCAACATATCAGAACACAAAACACATTGTGATATTGTTTGCTGTCAAACACAATGACTCATGGGTAATTTCTCTGACAGGTCATGCCAGGCGAGCGTAGACTGTAAGCTTGAGGTTTGTTTAATGACGCCTGTCTCTTTGGGCCACAGTCACTCCTGATAGACCGCTCCATCCCTCCTGTCTCTCTGCTTGGTCAGTGGAGCAGTTGCTCCAGTCCCACAGCGAGAACCCGTCTGTGCACGATTTTATCATCTTTAATCGACTGACATTTTTCAGGCAAGTGCTGGGAGCAGAGTCTGGCTATTCCTCATCTCTCATCTTCATCAGGTAATGTCTTGTCTAAATATTAAGCTAAAATGTTGACTTTTAGTGCTTAAAGGCAGCTCATGTCTTATTTTAGGGCACAATTCTGAGGGGTCAAATGTCATGAGACTAATAAGCAGAATAAATAAAGAAATAAATGGATACATTTTTCAAAGTGCTATTTAAAGTCAAAGCTCATTTAGAGACAAAGCAGCATGAAGTGGAAAAGAAATCAAAAGAAATCAGATTAGCATAATCAGATATGATCAGCAGCAGTCTGAAGGGCCTTCAGCACCGACTCCAACTCTCAGAAGAGATTTATAGACTCTTCAAATCTCAAAGTTCACTCAGATATACTAAACTTCTGTGTCTGAAATCATTTATCCTTGGATGCAAACCCAAGCACAGCATCATTAGCATAGCCTCGAGTTCTTAGGTGTTCTGGGTTATGATTGTTTATAATTAAACCTCCTTGTCCTGTTTCTGCAGTTGTGGCTGATCAGGCCATAACATCAATCATGCAACATGTGATGATTTTGGGTTTTTTGGTCTTCAAGGGTAGACTTCATAATTCAAATGGTCCTCCTGAAGTACAGTGGTGCTTAAAGGTTTGTGAACGTGCTATAAGGTTGAAGTCCCAGGCTCTGTGTGGAGTTTGCATGTTCTCCCCATGCTGGTGTGGGTTTAACCTATGTGCTCCAATTTCCTCCCACAGTCCAAAGACATGAAAATTAGACTAATTGGCTTTTGAGTGTGAGTGTGAGTGTGAATGGTTGTGTGTATGTGTCTGCGATGGACTGGTGAGCTATTCAGGGAGCTGAAATAGGCTCAAGCCTCACCGTGACCCTACTAGGATTAAACAGTTTGGCAAATGAATAAATTAATATTTAACCCTCTTGTCCATGTGTC
Organism: Tandanus tandanus; assembly: GCA_039654325.1. Classification (NCBI taxonomy): domain Eukaryota; kingdom Metazoa; phylum Chordata; class Actinopteri; order Siluriformes; family Plotosidae; genus Tandanus; species Tandanus tandanus. The sequence continues at coordinate 17,738,137 of JBCNYH010000022.1, read as the reverse complement.
CCAGCTGAAGTGGGTCAGTTCTCAGTATGTTGATCTGGCTTGCACTGATAACTGTTCGGTGCTGTTGATGGCCCTCATTACCCTTTCTGTTACCTCTACTAGCAAGTTACCATTTTATACCTCTAATGCACCCTTTCTTTACTGGATATTGTTAAACAGTTACTGCTAATCTGTTCCTAAGAATTGCTGCTTTGATAAAAAATGGGTCTGTGCTCATCCCAGTACTCGTATTCATAATTTATTTTTTCCATAAAAACTTATCATAGCTTGTCCTTTTGCTTTGTAAACAGTCAAACATTAAAGATTAGCTAATTTCACTCAGAGAAGTAAACAGATCATTTTTTCTCGGTACAGGTATTGGAGTCTCAGTTTTCCAGCCATGTCTTTTCAGTGTCATAGTGAGTTATACTACAGAAGGATGAGTGGGTTTATTACTGGTATTCCACCATGAATATTAAGGCGCTTTTTAATTTTTTTTTATTATATATTTTTTATTAGCTTCATTACATTAAGTCATTAGTTAATTTCAACTAATTGTTTTGTACACCATTTGGTTTTGGTTTAATTTAGCCCAAGTCAAGTAAACCACCAATCCTTCCTTTTGACTGAATGTACACTGACAGTCATTAAAAACTTTGAGAGAGAAATTTCTGTATATCTGTACTTGTAGGCATGCATGAAGGAATTTGGTGCTGGTGCAGACACTGAAAAGTTGATTTTGAACATGGCCAACGGTAGCCATTTTGGATTTGGGGCTCTCACAGAGTTATCCCATTTTTGCGAGGGGCATGGGGCCTAATTTTTTTACTTAACCTTCATAGAGGACAAATCCACTGAGAAACGAACCTTCGCTCTCCACGGTAACAGAAGTACTGTAGATGACCCAACTATATACCCTGTGGCTTTATTGATGAAAGTACTTGAGCACTTGAGAAAATGATGAGTTATTATTTTGTCACGCTTCATTGCACATGTGTAGGTCACTTTGCAACAGTGGACCAAATGCAGTTTGGTAACAGCACAATTTGAGGAGTGGTTTGGAAAGCCTATATAAAGGCTCAAAAATGTCCACTATTTTTAGTCTAGTGCACGTCATAATGCCATGTCTATCACGTGAACAACATCTCTCGGCAAGGTGGAGGCTGGGTTGAGCTACAGTGAGGTAGCGAGGCGTATAGGATGTAAACAACCCACCAACAGAAACCTGATTGACCGCCACAACATGACAGGTTCAGTTGACGACAGGTCACGTCAAGGGCGAGAGAGAGTGACAACTCCCGAACAGGATCGCAACTCTAGTTGCAATATTTGCGGGACCAGTTTTGCAGTGCTGTATCAACGCAAATCACTGCCTGTATCAACGCAAAGGGAGGCTATACCCGATACTGACTGCTGTGTCTTTCATTTTGGCAGGTGTCATTTTGTTTTGTTGTTTTCAAGAGCATAATTTATTCTTGAAACTTTTGTTTGTTGTTTTTTGAAGCCAACATGCTAAACAAATTATCCATATTACAAAAATCCAGTTTTGGATACTACAATAAAAATGATGTCGAAAATTATGGTCTCAAAGTTTTTAATGACTGTCAGTATAGTTATGCTGAAACTGTTGCTATCCTTCAGTGCTGGATGATGATTACAGCACTGATATACTCAGGACCACAAAAAAGAATTAAGCAGGACCAGCACCAGGATGAAGTGTCTGAGGGGCAGTTAAAATGCAAAGGAGGAATTTTTTATATACAAAAATAGTGGCTTATCATCCTGCTATGCTGATTTCTGTTTGGGGTTTTTTCTCCATTCTGTGAAATGCAACCTTACCTACCTCCCATACCTTATACTTTTCGTGCGTTTGTGTATCATTGGTGTAATATAAATAAGGGATATTAAGGGCAGTCTTCCAGATCAGTACCTGGTGGTATGAAATTCATTGGTTCAACCATACAGTAGTCTCCGAAAAGGTGAATAACAGCAACACGAGTTTACTACTTTAAAATCACATACATTTATTTCACCTCAGTGGTGATGCACAATTTAGTGAATTAGTGTGCTGAGAATGTAAGTGTACAACATTTCTCTCTCTCTCTCTCTCTCTCTCTCTCTCTCTCTCTCTCTCTCTCTCTCTCTCTCTGTCACACACACACACACACACA
>JBCNYH010000022.1:17689358-17699683 GCA_039654325.1 Tandanus tandanus | reverse complement strand
AAAAATTTTTCTACAACCCCCTACACGTCCCTAATGAGCAAGCCCGCGGCGACAGTGGCAAGGAAAAACTCCCTCACACATACCGGGTTTCTCAATGACCAGCTGCAGTTTTTCTTATTACGTTTAAAAGAAAGAATAAACAGAGGCTGTTTAGGGAAATACTGTTTACAGCTGCTGTAAGACAAGTGAGAACAGGAAATAACTTGTAATAACTGGCAGCTCTAAATAGTTAAAAAGTATAATGTTCTATTTCTAAATAGGTAAATCAGTTGTCATTGGTGGCAGTTCGCTGTGGTATAAAACACTTATGAACATGCTGCTTCAGGAAAATAATCAACTGCACGGTGGCTGTTGTAAATGTTTATCTATTTATGGTCAGCTTCTGCAAGCCCTCAGGGTAACGATAGCCTGCAAGCTAATTACTTTAAAAAAAATGCACTGAAAAGGGCCCTGCAATGGCCTGGTAAGCTGTTCAGGGTGTACAGAGTCAGCTGAGATGGGCGCCAGCCTCCCCACTCCCCTAATTAGGATTAAGCGGCTTAGATAATGAATAAATGAATGAATGCTCTGAAAAACAGTTGGTAAAAAATATACAAGAAAAGTGATATTTGCCAAAACACAAAACAGGTGAGAGTAACACTATCTTGCTAACCTGCAAGCAACATTCTGTGTAGTAATTACATGTTAACTATATTTATCGTATTTTTCTTAATTTTTTTTTTTTTTTTAGGGTACTATAAACTAATTTACATTATATATTTAGATAGCATACAATACTTAAAATACTAGATAGTTTAACTTTTAACTTTAGTACATCAATAGTGTATCTTAAAAGTGTTACCTGCTAGCACACAATTTTTGCTAACACCACAGACATAAACACAGGACTGGACAAGACCCTCACATGACGTGCCTCTGGTGGCCACCAATTTGCTAAGGACTAAGATCCAATAAGATGGGTTGAATGTTCTGTCTCAACTTGCTCCAACACGTGAAATAGTATCTCTAAAGTGCAAGGAATAACATTTCACTCGTAAGTATTGTATCTACAGAATAACTGTACTCTTTATTATTTATTCTCTTTTCCAGAAAAAAAAATAGAAAGTCCAAATATTTGTTTAATGTTACTTATATCATGCTATTTTACCAGCGTGTATAAGAGTGTGACTCAAAATAAAATGCAAAACGAAGCAACATTTCTCAATCCTGCAGATTGTTTACATGTATAAAGCCTAGTTGTCAAGTGTAAAAAGTCTCTGGCAAGATGGCGGCAACTTTGGCACGTTCTGAATACACGCGATATACCAAGTAGCGCCGGTCTTGTGCTTATGTCTTTGACTTTTACACAGTAAAATTCCCAGAGTAGAATTAGCTCTTTCAGAGTTTATTTAAGTCCATTTCAGTCTGTGTTGGGCAACATGGTTATAGTGCTTTCTGCTAGCTATCTATTTAGACATATTCTTCAACTGTAGCTAGCTTATTGGATAGCAAAATAATGCAAGCTAGATTGATTTCATGAACACTTACTCAATGAATAAAAATTTAGCCTTGGAATATGAGGGTTATGTGAAACAGCGAAATAAAGAACTTCAAGGTTTAATGGAAAAACATTTATATAAACCTTAACAGCATCAGAATGAGCTTACAGGTTGCTGTGTTCGATAGTCAGTATGTTGTTTTGTGAAGCATTTGAGACGAGGCGGTGGCTGTGAGTGCTGTGTCACAGATAAGGATAAAGAAACAATATACTACAGGATGTAATTCATATTTCTAGGACTTGAGTAGGAGACTGTAAGCCAGGGAGGCTGGTGAAGAGAGGTTCATGCTGAAGGTCGGTCTGTAATAAATGACTGTCATTCATCATCCCCTCCTCCTCTTCCTCATTATTAAAGCTGATGGAGCGGGTTGAAGAGGCAGCTGGAGTGGAAGTGTGCTGTGTTCTGAAACTTTATTAACTTTTCTGTATATATAAACATTTTAAAAATAAGACTATGAGGGTGATCACACTAGAGGTGCGATAGAAAAGGGACTGATGTGAATGGCAATTCACAGCTGTCGCTTTTCATTCTCAAAATGTTTTCAAATTTGTCGTGCAACATGCGCGGCATTAGATTTGGTTCACCTGGTTCGTGAACTCATCGGAAAAAAATGCAAACAGTTTAAAAATTGCCACGAATGTCACAAAACGAGCCTCTGACGTAGAATAGTCTCAAACTCTTCTCAATCCGCACATGTGGTGAGAAGGTTGTAAAGTTGTCGTTTGGCTTGCAAATTATTTATTTTTCATTTGCAAGGAAATGGAACAACTTGAAGACTTCCATGTGACATCCACCATATTCTGTATATCTTGTCACCATTCGTATTTTATTCGCATAAAAAGCGAATGGTTCAAAACAAAAAGTGAACAAAACGGGACTTATGGCAGGAGATTCGCTTTTTTCCCCCAAACATCCGCAAACCATTCACGAATTACTTGCAAATCAGTCAAAATTGTCGTGTGACCTTCTAGCGACTTTGGCGCCATATACATATTTAAGCTGCAAAATATTTGCTTACGAGTGGAGTCGCAAAACATCTTGACACGCATTTCAAAAATTGCAAACAAATCACAAAAAAATTGCATAAAAATTAAATTTGCATCAGCCGCTGTTCTGTCAAACCTCTAGTATGATCACCCCCTATGCATGTAAAATTATAAATTTCAATTTTTTATTTTACTTCCAAATCACCATAAAGAATTATACTGCACAGATCTTAAATCAATTAACTAAGTAAAAGCTAATCACACAGGAACTCGAAGTAGTTACTGACACTGGAGACTTCATCTATTAGCGTTAAATAAACGCTATACAGAAAATTCTTTTTTTCTATATATTTTGTTACAATTTATAAATGTTTATGTTTATGTGGCACCTCCGCTGTAAAAACGCAGATTCTCTACAATAGTAGAACAGTGAATGAATACATTATAAACCTGTGATTTCTTGATAAAGGAAATCACACTGCATTGTATATTTTCAGTCAAAGGAAGAGACAATCCTAATATTGAAGGGTCAATCTTAAAGGGATTCTTATACAGCTTTATCTCCATAAAAATAAAGCATGGTAATTCGATTGATTTAACAGGTTTACCATCCAAAATTTATATTCTTAAAATGATTATCTTCCAAAGGTCTCAGGTGGATTGGGATTAGACAAGCACAAGTTCCCTAATGTACATTTAAAATAACACAAAAACAGGAAAAAAGAAATAAGACGCAGAAAGGAACAGAAGGCAGGCTTTAGTGTTCACCAGTCCTTAACAACTCGTATTCTTCCCCCGCAGTAGTGTATTCAGGAGAACGCTGACAACCAGAAACGGCAGCACTATGAGTCCGCCTACGCTTAAACTCCCAGTGAACTTAATAACAGTTTAAATGTTTAAACTCCTCTTAAATAGATGATTGGATTTATACATGTTTGGATGTATTAGTTATACGAAAACACCATTGCTAAGCAACTGGGAAATCACTAATAACTTATCGATTATTCAGGCTAAAGGCTTATCTAGCTACCATGCATTTTTACAAGCAGTGTAAAGAGAGAATAACTCCAGAAAGAAAAGAGAAATGTAAGAAATATCAACATTTCCCACAGATATGTTGGCAAATTGAATTAAAATTTAAAAACTTATAAAATTAAAAAAAAGGACTCATTTATTTATATTGTAATTGAATATAGCATCAAACACTAATTTCCAAGGGTTCCACCATATCAGAAATAAGATGCAACCATCCAGTTGGTAATTTGCAGACAAACGGATTCTGTATTATTTCTTGCTAAGTCATGAGGGCTTCACCACACAAAAACATGAGATAGAAGCCTCTAGAATCAGATGTGTTGTTAAATTGTTAAAAAAAAGAGTACCTGTATGACTCAAATGACATTGTAGTTACACTTAGATCAAATGCTAACTGCTAAAGGGTTCCATCATACTAGAAAAGAGGTGTAAACTTCAGGGATCGCATTTATTTATTTAATTAATCTAGCTGTGGTGTACTCACTGAAGAATGTTTAACCATAAATTTTTCCCCATTTTTTCTGAATAAAATGCATTTTATTCAAAAAGCAATAAAACATATTTGTAATAAGATTAAATGTCATGCAGTTCCATTGCTGCTGTAATTACACCTACTTCAAGTGTTTCTTTTATCCATATATCCAACTTTTAAAAAGTCACTCTCTGATCTGAGGCGTTGCTATGAGGCTAATGGGGACATAATAACACTAATATATACAGTATATATACTGTAGGGTGAAAAAGTCTTGCAGAGAAATGCTGTAAAACAAAGACACCTTTAGAAATAAATAAAATAAATGTATATGTTATAAAATAAAAAAAAAAAAACAACTTCAAAGGGCTGTAAGCATTAAGGAAAGAAGTGAAGTCAGTATTCAGTATGATATTTCTTTGCTTTTAAAAATAAAAATATTATCCTGAGTGTGTTGAGTTTTATAACAAAGTGAGCTGTAAGTCCTTCTAAGGAACATGCAGAGACACACAAAGTTCTTCTGGATGTCTGGGCATTCAGATGAGGTGGCGTTTTGGATTTCATCAGTGGTTAGCACTGTCGCCTCACAGCGAGATAGTCCTTGGCATGAATTTCAGCATTTATTAGAAGTCTTTTTATTTTTACAGTGAAATCCAGCAGCTTTCCTTCTGTTTTTATCTGAAAAGTGTCATCTACTGCCTTCTTTACAGACATGCAAACATTTTGCTATAATGTTTAGTTTGTGTCTTGAAAAACACACAAAAAGTTGGAATCTAAAATGTTTTTGTTCTTACTCGATAATAGAGATGTCAAAAATAAAAATACTATAAAAACACAGCTACCAATTAAAATTATTAAATTAATTAATTAATTAATTAATTAATTTATTGGATTTGTAAAGTTTGTGATGGTGTTGGAGGCATTATTTTTTCGCCCGGTCCATGTGTCCGTGCGTCCATCTGTTCAGACTTCCTTTTGGGCATTCTTCTGAATCCTTCAACAGATTTTAACCAGACTTTCACCAGCTGCTCACTACTAAAGGCCCATGAACTGGTACAGATTCTGAGGTCATAGGTCAAGGTCTCATTGCACATTGCACAAGGTCACATTCAAATGAAATAAAATCTTGTGCACACTCTGTACGGTCTACACTCTAGATTTCGACCAAACTTTCACCAGTTTCTCACTACTAGTTGCCCAAGAACTGGTACAGGTTTTAAGGATCAGGATCACAGTTCCAGCACACATTAAAAAGGTTTGTGTCGGTTGCATACCAAATGATGCATTGCATTTCATTTAACAATATAATTAAGTAAGGAGATGAGGTTATCACCTCACAGCGAGAAGGCTCTGTGTTTAAATCTCAGACAAGGGCCTTTCTATGTAGAGTTTGCATGCTCTCCCGCATGAGGGGCTTTCTTCTGGGTACTTCAGTTTCCTCCAACAGTCCAAAGACCCGGCAGTGCGTCAACTGGCTACTCTAAATTACCCATAGGTGTGAATATGAGTGTCGATTGTTGTTCATGTCTATGCTAGTTCTATCATAGACTGGTGACCTTTTAAGGGTTTAACTCTGTCTCTTACCCAAAGTCAGCTGGGATTTGCTCCAGCTTCTGCTGTGATCCTGGTGGATAAGCGGTACCGATAATGGATGAATTGCATGCAGGTGTTTGCCTTTGTTATGGTTTCTCATTATTAAATGATTATTAAATAATAATAACCCTTAAAATGTTATACAATTGTAAACACCTGATACTGTTTTGTGAGCGAAAAGAACATTTTGGTCACATTCACTGGGTCAGATTCACTGTCAACTCTGCTCAGATATTTATCTTTAAATCCCCAGTTTATTGTGTCTTCATCTCAGAGATGATCCGTATAAACAATCCTGATTGAAACGGTGCCCCAAAGTCCCTTGCTTCTATTCAGGAATCGTCGTGATGGGAGGTGTTAAAAATTTAGGTAATAAAGGTCAGGACATGGAGTCTTCATATTTATTGAGTGATGACAGAAGATCAATACAACAGTCTGGTGGAACCGAGCACGATACAATGCTTCCAAAAGCAGTTTATTTATGTGCACGGCAAAAAACGAAGGAAAGGTAGAAGAGAAAGATACATGGCTGGACTGATCATTGCACAACGGCTCCTTTTTTTAAAGCAGAGACAAGGTGAGTTATTTCAATGTTTAATATAATCCCACTAAAAAAATAGCTGAAGGAAAATAACTTAATTCGGGTCATCATCAGGGTAAACATGACTCTGTTTATGGACTGAAGATTCCAGTGCTAGCTATTAACCTGAGCAAACACTACAGAAATTAATTTTAACTAGCTAGAAGTAACATTAATTATTATGTACCGGCTTTAAACGAGGTAGCTTAGTGTTAATTATACATTAGATTATACAATCTAATCTTCAAAATGGTTTTACAAAAGCTCTAAATTGTTTTATTTATTGAAATGTTTTTTTTTTTTTTTAAGAAATTTCTTCTTTGGGTCGTGTAAGCATACACTTTTGTTAGTAAGCTAACGCTGGCTAGCAAGGCAAGCTACACTTTAAATTAAATTCAATGGTTTTTCTACGCATTCATTACAGAAATATAATTCTATTCCACTTAAAAATGGGATTTTCAGCTGAGTTCTGTGAGATCCTTTTAATCTTGGACCAAGAATAAAGAATTGCAGAAATCACTTTTTTGCATATAATTGCATATAAATGACCTGCCTGTGTTGTCTAAAGTAAAATTCCCACTTTCAAGTGAGTTTTTTAATGTTTATTAGAGACATTTTAAGAGTTATAGAGTTCCACTTTTAATAAAAAAGTCTGCAGTGTGATTTTGACCTGACCAGAACAGGCTGGTAATTGGTTCGTCACGCTTGTTATGAGATCTCTCTCTTTTCCAGTTCAGCGACTCAGGAATAAACGCAGCAGCGGAAGAAGAGTGTTGGCTGTATTCTGGTTGGCCGGGCCCCTCCACGAGCACTTCCTGGGCAGGGAGCCGAGCACTGGCGCAGCACCAGGCTGATATAAGCCCTGAGGCCACTAAACAGACTTCATCCTAATGACTGGAGGTGAAATGATTACAGAGAGACGTGAGCAGGAGGCTGCTGATGTTACTGCCGATTTTCCTGATGAGGGTTAGCGTGGACGGCTCCATGAGAGCAACAACATTCAATTCCATCTCATTCTATTCACTTCATTTCACTGTAACTTCATTTAATTTAAAGCTGTATTGGCATGACTGCATTGCAAAACGGTGCAGCTTGGTGAGCCAGAAGTTTTGTAGCTTGTGTAATGATAATTGACAATTAGTATACACTTTCCTATACGAAAACTGATTGGTCCACTGTTCATTCATTCATTCATTCATTTTCTAAGTCGCTTAATCATTATTTGGGTCGCAGGGAAGCTGACGCTCATCTCAGCTGACTCTGGGAAAAGGCGGGGTACACCCTAAACAGCTCGCCAGGCCATTGCAGGGCCAACACACATACAACCATTCACACTCACTCTCACACCTAGGAGCAATTTGGAACCACCAGTCAGCCACTGTTTTTTTCTGTGGGAGGAAACCAGTACCCAGAGAACCCACAAAACCATGAACATGCAAACTCCACACATGCAAACTCCACACAGAAACACCCCATGCAAGGGAAGGGTACCCAGGACCTTCTTGCTGAGAGGCGAACGTGCTAACCACTGCGCCACCTTGCTGGTCCACTATCGCATGAATAAAAATCATTGTTCAGAGTGACTATTGCCTGAATCAAGTCATGTTCACTTGTAGTAGTTTGCTGTCATTATTTTCACCCTTTAAAATAGAAAAATGTATTATAAAAATCTTGTTTCAGTTTGATTTTCTAACATTTCTGTGCAGTACATACTAAAACATGTTCTGTTAAGTATGCAATAAAACTCTGAATGAGTAGGCTGAACAGTCACCCTTAGCTACATAACATTTAGCTTGGTTCAGAGCACAGAGCTGACCTGACCTGCCTCTGTCATGGTTAAAATACACTTTCAAAAAAAAAAAAAAAAAAAAAAAAGACCCTCCACTTTAACCTTTTTTTGACCCCCCCAAAATTTTCCAAACCTTTTTTCTCCAGTTTTTCAGGTTAAATCCCAACACCAATGTGTAATGAATCAGCTAAGGATCCGAATGTACTGAAAGACCAGGTTATACCATCAATGGACGTTTTTTTCCATGTTGGTACAGACATAAAATTGGGACTTAAATACTGAATAGATCGGTTCTAGGAGCATTCATTTATACATTCATTTGCTGAGTTTAATCCGATTAGGGTCGTGTGGAGGTTGGCATTGGGCGAAGGTGGGATACACCCTGGACAGTTTGCCAGACTATCACAGGGCAGGTTCTGGGAGCATAATGTATCATTTTCTCATGAGAAATGATTTTGGTCTATAGTACTACGATTACTTTATGATCAGCGTCATTACTGACGTCATTCACTAGCTAGATCTAATTTATTGATCTGACGAGACACATTCACATCACCAAGTCATAACCAATCCTTTTGTCTGGTTAAAAGGTTTTGGTGTTGGTTCCCCTGACATCAGAAAACATAAAGTTACAGTTTTATCTCTGTCTGTTTCAAAATGCTGACACTGGAGACTCCTTCCAGAAACATTACATGAATGACAGACAACTTCACCATATCAGTGACTGCACACTGTGAATCAGCTGTTCCTATCATTTTATTTTAAATGTAAACGAACCTTCTTTCTCTCTTTCACTGCAGTGTTTATTTCATGCTGGTGTGTGTGTGTGTGTGTGTGTGTGTGTGTGTGTGTGTGTGTAGTGATTTCCTGCCTCATTTGTGGTGTAAGAGTCATTCTCAGTGAACAATATGGAGGAGAAATCGATAAACCCCGCTCTCTCTGAGCACGCTTAACACCCTTGTATATGTTATTGTTGTGCAACTGTGGGAAATTTATTCTGTTTTTTTTTTCCCTGCATGCTCAGGATTGTGTGCTAAGCGTGAAAAGTGACTGCACTCACATTGTTCGCTCCTGTGCTTGTTAGCCAAACTTATCGGTACTCATGGCTTATTTATTTGTTTGTGCAAAAGCTGATTTGCGTCTGTGTTTAAATTCATCTCCACGGGAGAAAATGAACCTCAGAACTCCATCTGAGAGCTGCACATAGCGGCGACACAGTGGGGAACTGTTTCACTCAGTCTCAGTGCCAAAATGCAATTCCGCCATTCAGAACAGCACGTTCAGAACATTTACTCCTTCCCACACTTCATCTGAGGGTAAAGAAAAAAAGAAGTAAATCTAAAAAAAATTAGTAATGAAGAATAAAAATGTATATATTGAAAAGGAAAACACCAGAAAGGCCTTATGCTAAACAAATAGATAAAATATAGTAAAATAAATTCATGACATGAAGCATAAAAAAATCTATTATAACTAAGCATATAAAAATATACTCAATAATTACATATCTGTATATTTTAAAAGTAACAACGAATAAATTGTTTCATAATTGTAGGATTGGGGGTGTGGTGGGGTGGGGGGTCGCTCGGGGTAGAGCCACTGCTCCTCTGCATTACAAGTTAGTTGAGGTGGTTTCGGGCATCTGATTAGAATGCCTCCTGATCGCTTACCTTATGAGGTGTAATGAGAATGTCCAACAGGAAGGAAGTCCCGGGGAAGACCCAGTATTCGCTGGATGGATCATATATCCCGTCTGGCTTGGGAACACCTCTGGATCCCCAGGAGGAGCTGAAGAATGCCGCTGGGGAGAGGAATGCCTGGGTTTCCCTCCTAGACCTGTTGCCTCCGCAACCCGACCTTGGATAGGCCGAAGAAAATGGATGGGTGGGTGGATGTTTCAAATTTGGAAATGAAAGCCCACAAATAATAAACTACTATTCATAATTATAATAATTGCTGTTTATCATTGATCAATTAAATTCAATAAAAAAAACCTTTTAAAAGAGCAAAATATTTTTATCTTTTCAACAAATAAGCCTTGACGACAGGAATAAAAACAAGAAATAAAAGGAATGAAACACCTGCGAGACATGACAACCTCTGACTTAGAATTTTGTTAAATAAATATTAACTATTGTTGGTATGAAAAGTCTCTTGTTGTTTTAAAGAAAATGTGAACAGGTCACAGCTTCTGCTCTTTACATTTCAGGGAATTTACTGGAGCCTCAGTGTTTATTAAGTGCATACATCACCACACACACACGCACGCGCACACACACACACACACACACACACACACACACACACACACACACACACACACACACACACA
>JBCNYH010000022.1:17487640-17502433 GCA_039654325.1 Tandanus tandanus | reverse complement strand
CCCAGAGTTGGCTGAGATGGGCGCCAGCCTCCCCGCGACCCTAATTAAGATTAAGCGGTTCAGAAAATGAATGAATGTGCAGTATGTAGAACGATGTACGTATGTTCAACATAACACTGTTTTAGTGTTAGGTTGAGGTGCAATGGTGGCTCAGTGATTAAGGCTCTGGATTAGTAATCAGAAGGTTGGGGGTTCAAGTCCCAGTACCACCAAGCTGCCACTGTTGGGCCTGAAAGCACTCAAAGTTCTTGGATAAAAATTGTAAATATAAGTCACTCCAGATAAGGGCATCTGCTGAATGCCATAAATGTAAATCTTGAAAAAATGTATTATAAATATGGATATATAAGAAAATCCGGCGGATTTAATGTACAACTATTATAACTGTATGATTCTGAGTGCATCAGATGACCCAAAATGTGTATGAAATTCATATGTCTATTGTAATACAGCTATAGGACATCGTATGGTATCACACAACAGACATAGGAAAGGAATTTGACGTCAAGAATTATCAACGGGACTTCCTGCTGGCTTCGTTATGCGTCTGGTCCTCTAGTCCATGTACAAGATCATGTCCAGGCTGTTAAGTTTGGGTCTTAATAGTTTATCTTAACCAGCTCACAACCAACTCTTTAAACAAGCTTTCCACAACTTCTAGACTCAGAGGATTCGTATGGACTGTTGGCTGAACTTCTGACTTGCTTAATGCTTTTAAAAGTGAGTTTAGTGCTTTATTGGATTCAGTGAATTTCAGACCGCCTGTGATGGAAAATGGCTGCTGTTTGGATTATGTCGAAATTAACTAATTCCACTGTGGATTTTCACAAAGGTAACATTTTCTTCGACATTTATTCAACTTTTGTTTTTCCTCTTTGTTTTTTTTTCCTCTTTGTATTTCTGTTCGAATTTTGTCTTGCTGTGCAAACTACTTTAAAGTAAACAGCAAATCAAACCATTAGGTTTATACAGAGATGTACTCAGCAGTAGTATCTGTTTGTTGACACTGGTGCCTTTTAAAACTCAATTACAGTTTAAATAAAGTGCTTTTTTAACATTAAAAACATAAAGGCTTTCTTTGTGTTTTATGGGATGGCAAGTCCAGTGAATGATTATCCACTCAGAATACTGATTAACTATCCTACGATGGCGGACCAATCAGATTGCGTGTAGTAAATACTCATTCATTTATTTATTTTCTGAACCACTTAATCCTAATTAGGGTCGCCGGGAGGCTGGCGCCCATCTCAGCCGACTCTGGGCGAGGGCAGAGTACACCCTGGACAGCTCGCCAGGCCATCGCAGGGCAGTAGTAAATACTAATTAATAGTATTTATCCTTTACTTGGAATTATTTTGCTTAGGAAAGTACTTTGTTATAGGATTCTACAAAGGATCGTTTACAGTTCTATCAAAAATATCTTTATTTTATACATTTTAGTCGTAATTAAAATCTGTTAGTCTCTAATTTGAATATTTGAATTTATTATATGTTAGTATATTGGGTGGCAAGGTGGCGCAATTGGTTAGCACATCCACCTCACAGCAATAAGGCCCGGGTTCGAGTTGCATGTTCACCCCATGCTTGTGTGGGTTTCCTCGAGGCACTCCGGTTTCCTCCCACAGTCCAAAAAACATGCACAGTTTGGCTGTTCCAAAATGCCCCTAGGCAGGAGTGTCAGTGTGAATGGTTGTGCGTGTGTTAGCCCTGCGATGGCCTGGCGAGCTGTCCACGGTGTACCCCGCCCTCGCCCAGAGTCGGCTGAGATGGTCGCCAGCCTCCCTGTGAGCGTAATTAGGATTAAGCGGTTTAGAAAATGAATGAATGAATAATGAAACCAAAAAATGTAACACAGAGCAACCTTTTACAACAACAACAACAACAACAACAACAACAACAACAACAACAACAGCAACAACAACAGCAATAATACAGAGGATTCTTTGGACAACTGAAGCATCTTCCCCTCCTTCATTCTAGTTCTAGAGCACTGACGAACCAGTGATTCAGTTGAGTAAGCAATAATTACAGAGTGAAGATGTTCATTTTGGTCCGGAGGATGTTGGAGCATGATAAGCTCTGAATCACAGCAGATTACTGAAGCGGCATGTCTCTTTTTCCTCAGGAATCATGACTAACAGATCTGCTTACATCTGAGATGAACGATCACGGCTCCTCTGCGTGTTTCAGAGATTAGGAACATGATCGATTCACTCGATCTCACTCAGACTCATCTTTAATTTATGCAGTATGATAGATATTTATAAGCATTGTTGCATTTGTCTGGCTCTGACATACCTCTCTGTGACTCATGCTCCTGTGTGTGCACACGCACGAACACACGCACACATGCATGCACATACGCACGCACACTCACACACATACTCGACTCATCCTTACTGCCTGTAACACTGTGTTTAAAAACGGACAGATTTCATAACACGTATGCATGTGAAGCACATCTCTAAGATACTGAACACGCTGCACTAACTGCGTTAGGTAAAGGCATTGTTAGGTAACGTTACACCCCTGACAGGACAGCACAGAGGGTGTGTAGACGCAGGGATCAGGACAAAGCCTGCTCCATGTTGACTCTCTTTAACAGACGACATCACTACTTCAAAACACAGAATGAGAGAAGGTCACACTTTACAACAGAAAGTAATGATGGATTTAATGAAGCGTGTTACACTTGAGGCCAGCTGACATTATCAGTACATTTAAAGAAAGGCTCTCATATAATTAATACAGTGACTAATTAACAATTTTGCACCAAAGGCAAGGAGGATGTCACAGAATATTAGTTTTAGCAACATCCACTGAGCCTGAGGTGCATAATTGTTTTAGTGTATACTGCATGGGTACCTAAGCAACATCAAAGTGCACTATGAGCGAATTCATTCATGCTTTTGGTGACGGATTTTGTCTGATGTACGAATGTGATGAATGACAGTAACTCGTGCAGGCAACAAAATTCATTCAAAGATGGCAAACTACTGAGGAGTGCTGAAGCTATTTATAACACAGTTTGTTCCACACCAAAGTGCCCATTCGCAACAACAGCTCATCCCTGTGTGTATGAATGAATGAGCTTAAAAGCACAGTCAAATGAGATTTGTATGGTATAAACCATATAAGTGAGATTTATATGAGACAATTAGATTTTACTTTGAGTGACCTTGAAAAGTAAGTGATGAATGTTCATTAAAGAGCATCTTGGATTTTGGGAAAGGAGGGTTCACCAGGTGATGAGTAGCTTTACCTAGCTGATTTCAATTTTTAACATATCACTTCCACTAAGAACTATAGTATTGTTAATGCGTGAAATAATATATTACAGCATCAATGGTTTTCAGGCCTGTACCCAGGATTGGTTAGAGGGGATTCCATAAGGAGAGTCTGGGGGCATGCCCCCTGAGAAAAACTTTCTGAAAATTGTGATGATTTTGGTGGAATTTTCAGGGTTCCCTCAGACATCCCATGGCAAAATTCCATGACTTTTTCATGACTTCTTCATGACCAGTCATAAAAATTTAATGACCCAAATCCACTTTATCCCCAGTTTATTTTCTAAAAGAGTGGCATCATGGATTTTGTGCTAACATGCTTTCTTGGGAATCCCTGAGGGAATCCCCAGAATTCTACCATGTCTCACAAAGAACTCCCCAATAAACCCCCCCCCCCACACACACACACACACACACACACACACACACACACACACCACCACCACCACCAAACACCCACCCACCCATGGATTCGATGCTGAAGAGTACCGGTATTGGTCATCCTTACAAAATAATTTGTGAGTATGTAAAATTTTTAACTGACACAGATGCTTATTTTAACATACGAACTGAACGATTAGTGTTTTTTCCTGGAAGTGATGTGAACATGTTGGGCCGAGTTGTCCATCACAGGTAAACAATTAAATCTTTCCAGCAAGCGACATTTTAGTTGCTAAAAAGACACAATTATGGCTAGCAATTTGGAGGAAATGGGTGTAAATGGTTACCTATTTAAGCCGTAGAGGGAGGAGACAGTGAGATGTTGCATTCTAGTGACTCTGATGATAAGAATGCTGCCATAGATGTGCATGATTTTAAATCCAAAATGGTTTATGCAGCCAACGTTTTGACAACTCGGCTTTCCTGTCGTCAGTTGGTTTAGGAACAAAATGAAATGTTTTTCACGATTTCTGCGCTTGTTGTTTGTGCAGCTCAGCACTGTGTTATGATGCACAGGGACAGTGACGTAGCCCAGCTAATCCAATGAGTTCGCATCACTACCAGGTTGGAACAGCCACTGAGGAAGGCATCGTGTCTCTGAGCATGCCTTGCATCGCATCACTCGCACATACTTTACCAAAGGGGCAAGGACTGATGTTGCCGTAAGAAATCGCTGATGTCCTATGTGATAGTTTTAAATAGCTAGTAACACTAATTCGCCACAGGTACCCTTTAACACACAAATTCTTCTCTGATTTTCTTTAACAATAAACAGTGGCTAAAGTTTTGGCACCATTTCTGACGGAACATAATTATTATTCAACAATAATACTTATTATTTTTTTTAAAGAATATTTTAACACTAGTGCAGTGGTGGCCCGGTGGTAGGGTGCTGGATTACTGATCTCAAGGTCGGGGGTTCAAGCCTCCCACTATCAGCGGGAAGTCACTGCTGTCCCCCCAGTGCAGCTAACTGGGGTATCAAAGGCCGGCCATGTCTCTCACTGTCACTGTCAATGTAAAAGAACCATTGCTGACTTTGATAAAGAGTAGGCTGCATAGCCGTCAGCGTGTTTCTGCCCTGGGATGGCCTGGCGAGCTGTCCAGGGTGTACTCTGCCCTCGCCCGGAGTCGGCTGGGATGGGCGCCAGCCTCCCCGCTACCCTAATTAGGATTAAGGGGCTCAAAAAATGAATGAATGAATGAATTTCATCACTAAACCATTCAGGGTTTACAGAAGGTAATCTCAGGATTAGTAATTTCTGTCGAAGAGAATATAAACATTAGCATGAGTGAGAGTCAACTTTAGCCAAAAATATTGGCCCGCAGATGTCAGCACGTTATTAAACTTCATTTAAAGTTCGCAAACCATGAGATCATTAACTTCGCCCAGGACCAAGTTTAGGATTTTAATAATCAACCTGAAAAAACTTTAACATTTCTAATCTTCATTTAGTTTATTTGTTGATGTCTCTAATTTGAGAAAGGTTTAGTTTAGGCTTCATAAATCAGCAGCACAGATGATTTTCACATCTTCTTATTTCTAAAGCACAATTTATCTTACTCATCTTATCTATAATCTGTTAGCAGACCATCCAGATCATCACACTCCTCCTGCTCTTTCTTTCTTTCTTTCTTTCTTTCTTTCTACCTCTTCACCTAAGTTTCTTCTTCAGGTTTAGGATTAAAGTCGTACAAGACAGACCCGAGTCTTTCCTTCCTTTAATTTTGCTTTTTACTTTGAATTATTTCTGTCTTCTCCTTTTTTTAGTAAATAAATTGTATTATTTAATGTTTTTTTGCCCTCCTAAATTGTTTCACATTATGTTTGGTGTTTACTGCCCTTTTCCCTCTTTCTTATGTCATTTACATATGTTTGTAAATAGCAAAACAAAATACTAAGAATAAATAACTATAGCAGAAGAAGAAGAAGAAATAAGAAATAATTCAGCACTGTATCTGCAGCTTATAAATTTTCCCATTACGGTGTAGTGTTGAAGTGATATACGGTTACAGGACCTAACTAGGGCATCAACATTTTTGTGGGGTGCCAATACATTTGGCCCGAAGCTTGTGAGCTGATGAGCGATCGATCTGTAAAGTGTAGAAAGGTCAGAGAGGGAGAAAGAGAGAGAGTGAGCGAGAGAGAGAGACGATGCTGACCACTCGGTCAGATACACAGTGCTCGTGTTCATTACACAGCTGTAATTCTTTACCATCGATTCTCATTCACACACACACACACACACACACACACACACACACACACACACACAAACACATACACACAGCAAGTGGGGTGTGAGAGTGTAATGGCAGCGGGAGATGTGAGATGGAGGACGCAGTGTTTATATGAAGTATTAGCACTAACAATGTAGCATGAGACCATGTGTGTAAAAACTGTATAACGCTTAGCTGTAGAACATTCAGAACATTTACTCATAAACGATTAGAACACTTAAAACATTCATCTATAAAGTGCTAAAACATTTATCTCTAAATCTGGAGAACGTTAGGAACATTAAACCATAAAGCCAATAATACTTACAGTATCTTTCAAGCCTTAGAACACTTAAAATACTAACCCATAAAAGCTATCTATAAAAGCTACCCAAAAACACATCTATAAATCCGTGGAGTATTTAAAGCATTTATTCATAAAGCCTTAAAATATTCATTTATAAACACGTAGACATGAACATTCATTCATAAAGCCTATGAATACTTGGAACATTTATTTATAAAGCCTTAAAACACTTAAAACATTCATCTATAAAGCCCTAGAACACTTACAATGTTAATCCATAGACATTTAGAACAGTTCGAACATTTATCTGTAAAAGCTCTCGACTGCTGGGAATGTCAATCTATGAAGCTGTAAACACTCAGAAACTTCATCAATAAAACTATAAAATGCTTAGAACGTTCATCATGGAACGTTCCATTCGTTAATTCATTTTCTGAACCGCTTAATCCTAATTAGGGTTACGGGGAGGCTGGCGGCCATCTCAGCCGAATCTGGGCGAGGGCAGAGTACACCCTGGACAGCTCGCCAGGCCATCGCAGGGCAGAAACACGCTGACAGCAATGCAGCCTCCTCTTTACGAATGACTGCAATGGTTCTTTTAATTACCTCCCAACACAGACAGTGAGAGACATGGCTGGCCTCTGATAACCCAATTAGCTGCTGTTAACAGTAATTCATAAAGCCTTAAAATATTTATTTATAAACCCTTACAACACTTGGATTATTAATCCATAAAGCCTATCATTCATTAAAACCTTAAAACACTTACACTCTGGAATGCTTCGAACATTAATTCGTAAAGCTTTAGAACACTTAAGAATATTCACTGATAAAATCTCTGAACATTAATCCATAAAGCCTTACAACACTTATCTATGACATCAGAGCACGAGTTACACACACTGTGCACACTGTTCTGTCATAGCAACAGTCTGTATGGAGAACCCGCAGTCTGTATGGAGAACACACTCTACACATAGACTGTGTGTTGTGGCAATTTTTTTTGTTTGTTTGTTGTTGTTGGGTTTTTTTTGTCAAATTGGTGACCCGAGTCTATACACAATGGTCTTTCTCCCGAGTCCTCTTTTGCTAGCCATGCCCCCTTCTCCAGTGTAAACTCTCTTTATTTCACCCATCCGGAAAATACAAACGGATGAGTCAGTAGGAAAGATGTTTATAACTGGGACATGAAATGGAAATTCATGGACAGGTAACTCTGACTTCAGGAGGAGCAGCTATTAAGTTTAACACAGCAGTCTGCAGTGCAGGGTGAGATTAAAACAGTATTTGAGATCGAAATGTTGTTGGAAGTGTGTGTTAGTGTGTGCTAGCGTGATTCTTCTTTTTTAACTGAAACGTCAGTTTGTAATGGTGCATGTGTCCAGAAAAGTTCATATTAGTATAAACATGAATGTGAATTCTGGAACACTCTGTGCGGCAATACACTGTGCAGGAATATGTTGTGCCAGAATACCCTGTGTAGAAATACCCTGTCTAAGAATATGCTGTGCAGGAATACTCTGTGCAGGAATATGCTGTGCCAGAATACGCTATGCAGGAATATGGTGTATGGTGTGCAGGAATACACTGTGTAGGAATTCACTGGGTGGGAATACGTTTTGCAGGAACACTCTGTGCAGGAATACGCCATGCAGGAATACGTTGTGCCAGAATACTCTGTGCAGGAATGCCCTGTCTAAGAATATGCTGTGCAGGAATACACTGTGTAGGAATACAGTATGCTGGAATAGGCTTTGCAGGAACACTGCAGGGAGATGCTGTGCAGAAATACATTGTGCCAGAATATTCTCTGCAGGAATAATCTGTGCAAGAATATGCTGTGGAGAAATACGCTGCACAGGATTATGCAATACAGGAATATGCTGTGCTGGAATACTGTGTGCAGAAAAATGCATTTGTACTACATTTGTTGAATACTAAGCACAGGAATACGTTGTGCTGGAATACTCTGTGGTAGAATATGCTGTGCAGAATTACACTGTACAGCAGGCTTGTGCAAAATTCAGAATTTGGAATTTCAATTCAATTCATTTGAAGAATTGGAATTTGAATTGAATTGGCTCCACCCCACAGGATGCTGAATTGGAATTTGAATTGGAATTACAGGTAGTGGAATTAAATTCATTGCAATTCAGAGAAATTCCTTATAGCCAAGTAACAGAAAGAGTTTGTCACATTTAACAAAGGTTTTGGCCTAAATACTAAAAATACTTTACAAACAATAAATTAAAACAAATTTTCTCCATTTTGAATAATTTGTAATATTCTTTTTATTTGAAACAAATGACACAAAATTGTGGTAAATGCAATAATCATTTATTTCAGTTCTTAATTTATAGGGTAACACTGTTGCATCCAATTGTCATAAGTTCCTCAAAGGTTTTATCATTGAGACGACATCTTTCTGGTCGGAATATCTTTCCTGCAACACTAAAGATCCTCTCAACAGGTGCAGAGGAGGCAGGTATGGCCAGATATTTGCAGGCAAGTGCAGCTAGGTTTGGAAAACTGCTCTGGATTTCTTTCCAAAACACCAAAGCATCAGCATCCTCTGCCAGGCCTGGTTTACTCACTCAGGTAGACAGGGAGTTCATAGTAATAATATTTATATGAAATATGTAATAAAGTCCTGTATGGAATATGCTGTAAAGCATGATTCTGGAATACACCAAAATTATCAATTGGAATTTCATGGAATTCCAATTCTACTTCCTTCGATTCAAATTTGAATTGCAATTCTACTTCCTGTTTGCAACCTCAATTCAAATTCATGGAGTTGAATTGGAATTTGGGAGACATTCTCAATTCAATTTGGAATTTTGCACAAGCCTGCTGTACAGGAATATACCATGCAGCAATACGCTGGGACGGAATACCCTGTGCGGGAATATACTGTGCAGGAACATGCTGCGCAGGTGCCGGAATACACCGTGCCAAAATGCGCTGTTTGGGAATATGCTGCCTGGGAATACACTATGCCAGAGAACTCTATGCGGAAATTCCATGCAGTACCTTAAAGTAGGCAAAGAGTTCAAGTATGATCCACAGAAGAATGTTTCTTCTTTTTTCCAACCGCAGCTTTCACATTAAAGAAGCTTTTCTTCTCTCTAGTAAACAGCTGTGCACTTCATGCATTCTTGTTTTCATCTTAATCAGGGATTGCTTTACATTCAGACCACGTTCTCTGCCAACGCACATGTGTTCAGGGAAGCGTCGACATTCAGCAGAAATCCGAGTACACACTGGAGACACCCGGGTGCACATCCGCGTCCGTGATGTGTGAAGCCGCATCTGCTGAAGGCCTTCAGTGTATCACAAAGGTTACTATAGGTCATTCTCATCAGCCTGTAAAGGTCTCTGCTGAACAACACTCAATCCCCCCCACACATGCACACACACATACACACAAACACACACAAACACACACACACACACATACCGGGGGAAATGGGGGTTAGAGGGCACTGGCAAGGGAAGATGTGATATGGAGGACACTACATTAATGGTCCAATCTCACTGTTTGTATGAAGTGATCTAACAGTGTTAGCATTAACGGAGTAGCATGAGGCTATGCTAGCATGTGTGTCAAAACTGCATAATGCTGATCGGTAGAACATTTAGAACATTTGCTAAACCTTAGAATGATTACAACATTCATCACACACACACACACACACACACACACACACACACACACACACACACACACACACACACACATACATGGTTTAATTCTTGCAATATAATGTAAAAAAAAAAAAAAATTGGGACAGTAACTTATTTGCCTCTTTGTAATTTGCCACTTTCTGTTCCTTCTCACAACACTGTTTGTGTTTAGGGACTGTAGGCACCATGTGATGAACTGCAACCGTGTAACAGTTTGGGGATAGGTCAGGGCTGCAGGTAGGTGAGTCTAATAACCACATCCTCTTCTTCCGCATTTTTATCGCGGTTTTTATCGCGGTTTTATCGGCTATAGACGGTTCTTGATGCAGTGCCGTCTGAGGCATCGAAAATTGGATTGTTCAGTTTAGAATTGTGCCCTCGCCCTTTACAAACTGAAATTCATTGAATTGTTTAATGATATTATATACCAATACTATAGAGGGTGAAATATTCAGATCCCTTCTTATCTTTCTTTCAGGAAATTTGGTTTTAAATAATTCAATAATTGTCTTATGCATTTGTCTGTAAACTGAAGATATTTTACTCCTCAAAGCCTAGGCTTTCCTGGATACTGCTTTGGTACTAAAGAATGATTACAATCATCTGTTTCACATCACATCATTATTTAATAGTTTTTATTTTTTATTATGAACCCTTTATTTTCCCAACTATTCTTGGGAATGTGTAGCAGGACTGAAACACAGGAATAGATCTATATTAACAATTAAAATGAAGTTGAGCAACAAAACATGAAATATCTCAGGTTCATCATGTATGCAATAAAATACAAGTCAAAGTACACTTAGAACTCATATACTGTATATGATTTCTCTCGCTCTCTCTCTCTCTCTCTCGCTCTCTCTTCTTCTTCTCTCTCAGTCTGCTCTTAGTCAAGTGATTTTTAGATTCTGCTGCAGTTGTGGAAAAAATGTCAAAGCAAAGAAATATCTTATGCCTCTTCCTCCTCTGGCATTACACACACACACACACACACACACACACACACACACACACACACACACACACATACGCACAATTTTTGCATCCCATCTGCACAGTCACAGCAGGAATGCTGTTCAGCATTTCAGACACTTCGGATAATATATGAGAGAGAAAAAAAAGGAGAGAGAGAGAGAGAGAGAGAGAGGGGAGAGAGAGAGAGAGAGAGAGAGAGAGAGATAGAGAGAGAGAGAGATGTGTGTGTGTGTGTGTGTGTGTGTGTGTGTGTGTGTGTGTGTGTGTGTGTCTGAGTGTGTTTGCACCTCCATCATTATTGATCAGCTGTACTCAGCAAATTTACTACAGAAATAACACTCTAATAGTAAGAATATAGAGTCATGAAGTCCAAAATGCACTCTGCTCCAGAGAACCGCGTTTCTTCCGCGTTGCAGTTATTAAACACGGTTAATCCAGTTATTCGAGATTAGACATTAATCATTCTGTCCATTTACTGCAGTACCAAACACCTCAATATGATTCACAATGTCAATTTGATTCAGTTTGGTTTTATAATGATTCTCATTGAACAGTTTGGTTCATTAATTATTTCCAAATATTTATTAGATTATTTAAACAGTGGGCAGCATGGTGTTGTAGTGGTTAGCACGTCCATCTCACAGCAAGAAGGTCCTGGGTTCAAGTGGCGTTTCTGTGTGGAGTTTGCATGTTCTCCCCATGTTGGTGTAGGTTTCCTCCCACAGTCCAAAGATATGCATATCAGGCTGACTGGCTGTTCCAAATTGACAGTAAGTAGGTGTGAGTGTGAATAGTTGTGTGTGTGCCGCCCTGCGATGGGCTGGTGAGCTATTCACGTTGTACCCCGCCTTCGCCCAGAGTCGGCTGAGACCTCCAGCCTCCCCAAACTGCCTCCAAACTGATGACATTCCAGCTCATCAGACTGACTCATTAATGATCGCCAGGTAGAAACCTGCTTATCAATTTGATTCTTTTAAAATCCATGGATCAATCTTTAGGCTAACTTTTTTTTTTTTTTTGAGTGAATGCTCTCCTTTTTTATGAATGATTTATTAGATTTTTTTTCCACAGAAACAAACATCCCTACATAACCCCTCATACTCAGACATGAGCATAGCCAGAGAGAATGACAAAAAGAGTAACGTCTGTGGGGGAAAAAAATGACAGGTGGGTAAAGTACAACAGTGACACCATCACCCCATGTTAAAGAAGAACTGCATGGTGGCGCAGTGATTAGCACGTCCGCCTCACAGCAAGAAGGCCTGGGTTTGATTCCCGGGCTCGGGCATTTCTGTGTGGAGTTTGCATGTTCTCCTCGTGCTTGCGTGGGTTTCCTCTGGGTACTCCGGTTTCCTTCCACACTCCAAAAACATGCACAGTAGGCTAATTAGCTGTTCCAAATCGCCCCTGGTGTGAAAATGAGTGTGAATGGTTGTGTGTGTATGTGTGTTGGCCTTGTGATGGTCTGGTGAGCTGTCCAGGGTGTACCCCGCCCTCGCCCAGCATCAGCTGAGATGGGCGCCAGCCTCCCAGTGACCCTAATTAGGATTAAGTGGCTTAAAAAATGATTGAATCAATGAATGGATGTGAAAGAAAAATCTACTTGAGACAAGACCTCAACAGGCAGTAAAGGAATTTTTTTTTTAATAAAATCAATCAATCAATAAATAAATAAATAAAAATAAATTAATAAATATAGTATATAAATAATAATAATAATAATTAAATGTTTAATTGCACAAATAGCTCAATAAAGGTGGCATCCCGGGTTCATTATTATTATTATTATTATTTTTTTTTTAAAGAATACAATTTGTTGAGTTGTTTGAGAACTGAAAGAGTACGTGTTGCTGCGCCAAGGCTGAGAATACCACACAGAGAGAATGTAGACTGTGTGTGTGTTTGTCGCCTTCATCACTCCAGTGAATAATACTTCCGTGGTACAGTCCACCAACACAGAAAGTGAACTGAGCACCGACCACAGTGGCTTACAGACATAAATGCTATTGGGCTAACTGTTTGCTCCAAATTGCCCCTGGGTCTAGGTGTGATTGTGAATAGTGGTGTGTGTTGGCCCTGAGATGGTCTGGTGAGCTATTCATGGTGTACCCTGACTTCGCCCTCTGTTTAGGTTGAGATAGGCTCCAGCCTCCCCAGGATCCTAGTAGGAGTAAGCAGTATGGCAAATGAATGAGATGAGATTCTACCCATACTCATAGCATATGTGTCACTGACATGAAAAAAACAAGACTCCTCCCAGTGGTGTGTGGTATTTGAGTGGCACCAGGATCTTAACCAGTGGGGACACTATAGAATCAGGGCAGACTTCCAAAAACAAGATAGGGGAGGACAGTACCAAAACATGACAAACAGAGAGAGAGAGAGAGAGAGAGAGAGAGAGAGAGAGAGAGAAAGGGAGCAGGGCAGAGTCAGAACCTGTGGGTAAATTTAGGGACAAGTGGTGCTGGGATGAATATGAGCTAATTTGCTTTTATCCCAGTGCACTTTGTGGCCCACCTTACACTGTAACACCCCACACTGTGCACATATAGATGACATGTGGATTACCAGACCACAGACCCCATCTCCATACTGAGCTCATCTGACCAAGAAGAGTGTAATGCTTCAGAAGTTGGGAACCGGCACGTGATGATCATGTTATATGGTAACGGAATGGTACAGAGATAAGGATTAATAATGAGAATAGTGTAAACCAGGGTTAAGATGGGAGTAGCTTACAAGTCAGGGAAGTTATTGCATGCAAAGTACCTGAAGAATTGTGAATGAATACATGTGTTAACTGATTGAAAGATGCAAATGTTCCTTTAACGTACAGATGCCTCACAGAGATAATCCCATTGTCTTCCCCCATTGCAAAGGCACCATCATTAATATGCGTGAATGCTTTCCTAAGTTCATTTCCGTTATGACTAAAAATAGCGTGAGAATTAAATAGACGGATTCTGATGAGTAATAAAGGTAATTACTAGTCTCTCCCTTTAGCTCTCTCTCTCCACATATAAAAGCCTGCTATGTAGAGTTTATATTTTATTTGTATTGAATCTATATTGAATCAGAATCAAATCACTGAATCAAATCATTTTCAGGTGAATTGAATCGAATCGAATCAAATCGGCCCGGCAGTGCCGATACCCACCTCTTCCAAGTATAACATTTTTAATATGTATGTCTTCTCTATAAATCACAAAACCTGCTAAAGGCAAGAAAGAAACCCAAAAGCAGTCATTAGGTCTAAAAATACAGAAAATCTGCATAACAAGATTCTGTGAGTTTTAGAAGTCTAGTTATACGAAGTGCTTTACAGAGTCATTAGAAGCCAGCAAGGTGGTCTGCAGTGCAAGTGTGTGTGTGTGTGTGTATGTGTGTGTGTAATGTAGCTGTAAGACAGTCGAGGCATCATTACTCACTGTTATATCACACCAGAGCATTTATGTAAGCCTCCTTCATAACGTTGCATAAATTCAGTAATATATGCACCACATTATCACCAAAGCAACACACACACACACACACACACACACACACACACACAAAATTCAGTGTACACAAAAATATATATTAATATACACGAGTAAATATTTGCATATATGTATGTAATACATAAAGATAGAAGAGAAGGTGAAATCTGCTTTCTGATCAGGTTCATGTAAATATTAACACAGAAAGAGAGAGAGAGGGAGGGGAAGTGAGAGAGAGAGCAGTAGAGAGAGATGGGGAGAGAAAGAGAGAGAGAGAGAGAGGGAGAGAGAGCAGTAGAGAGATAGAGAGAGGGGGAGAGTGTTAGGACTCCAGCCAGTTTACCCAGTTTTCTAGTATATTGTGCAGTTTTTTGTCCCCTTTGGCTTTCCATATTCC
>JBCNYH010000022.1:17414748-17430998 GCA_039654325.1 Tandanus tandanus | reverse complement strand
CTGATCCCTTTTGGGTTTGAGTCATAGAACAGAGATGTGAGAACTCAGCCCCCCCCCCCCCCCCTCCACACACACACACACACACACACACACACACACACACACACACACGCACACACACACAATATCAGCTTGAGTTGCATATGTTACTGAGTGTACAACACAGATCTGCTGCCGAGTGATTCACCGTGAACTCTGCACTGAGACACAGATTAAATGCCCGACGTCCTCCGCATAGAACTGTGATTTTTTATAAACCCATTTCTGTTCCATTATATACATGTGAGGAGCATTTGTCACTTTATCTACATCCACTATCGTGTGTCATCATATTACAGATCCCAAACCTGCACATGTTGTTGGAGTCAAAATCAAGATTAAGTTTCGAGTCCGTTAATCTAGTGGCGGAGCTCCATCTCGTCGCACCCTGGGCAAAATCAAACAGTGCCGCCTGTCCAAAATATAAAGTCTTGGTTTCACACGGCAGACGATCTTTAGCCTTTCGGAGGTCAACCAGCATTATACCATAAGTGTTCCACACACTTCTGTCAGAAGAGAAGTGAGATTTACAGTACATGGCCTAACTGATGTTAGAGTAGATTTCGCAGGTGAAGAAAATGTATATTGAACACCAATGCACGTTGGCGTAGTGGTTAGCACATCCTCCTCACAACAAGAAGGTCCTGGGTTCGAGTTCTGGGCTCGGCGAGGGTGTTTCTGTGTGAAGTTTGCATGTGGTTGTGTGTGTGTGTGGTGGACCTATGATGGGCTGGTAAGCTGTTCAAGGTGTACCCCAACTCGTAGGATAGAGTGGTTAAGCACATGAATCAGCATTGGCAGATGCTCACTATTCTCAAGCAATGGATATTTCCACCACCACCATTTTTATGCATGAGGCCGCCTCTAAAATCCACCTGAATGGTCAAGGAGTGGCCATGGTAATCCCAACCATGGTGCTCACGTATCTATGAGAGACCAATGCTTTAGCGGTTCTGCTGTTTGAGGCTGGGTTATTTCTCATCCCCCAACCATCAATTAAGGGTCAAGTGAGTACAACATTCCATTTTGGAGTTGTGAAGGTCAGGTTTCCTACTTTACATGAGGAGATCTAACCTCACCCCGCCTCTCCATTTTGGCGAGATTGTTCTAATCAGCAGCCTGAGGGAATAGTAATGATGGTGACATTTACGGCCCTGATGCCAACACTTAAATACCTGCTGAATAATTGCACATATTTGGTGAGACAGTGAAGTGATGAGAGTGATGGATCACTATCTAACATTATCATGTGTGTTAATATTTATCCACCACATAGTGGTTGGCATGTCCGCCTCACAGCAAGAGCGCTTCTGTGTGGAGTTTGCATGTTCTCCCTATCCTTGCGTGGGTTTCATCCAGGTACCCCGATTTTCTCCCACAGTCCAAAGACATGCACATTAGACTAATTGGCTGTTCCAAATTAAAAAAATAGACCGCAGGGGTCCAAAGCGCCCGCCGCCCAGGAATGTGTATTTTAAAGATCTATATCTTCCTTAAACCAAAATCAAAACTGTTGTGTTAAAAAAAATTAAGTCCATCTGGCTCACTAATCATGCATGGATTTTGGTTTGCACCAACCCCAGGCGAGGTACCTGTAAGACAAGCCTGCATACCAAATATCATCAAAATCCGAGCAAGCATTCTCAAGCTATTGTCCAGAAACCAAACTGTACTGTTACATAAATGAAGTCCAGCTGGCTCATTAATTAAGTGTGGATTTTGGCGTGCACAAATCCCAGGCGAGGTACCTGTAAGACAAACTCGCATACCAAATTTTATCAAAATCCGAGCATGCATTCCTAAGTTATCGTCCGGAAACCAAAGTGTGACAGATGCCGGACGGACGCCACCCACTCCAATAGCTCCCGCCACTATGTTTGGCGAGAGCTAACTGGGTGTGAGTGTAAATGAATGATTGAATGGCCAGTATCGGCTAAGATAGTCATCCAGACTCTAGGATTACACAGCCTGATAAATAAGTGGCCAAGAAAATTGGGAGGGGCTTATGATTGTTCAGGACATGGTTTACTAAAATAAGTCAAGAATCCAATCAAGTGCTTTTATGAGTGTTTACAGGGGGACAAGTTGTACTTGTAACACTTTTATTATGTGAATTCCACTCATTGTTTATAACACGTAAATTTCTGCTAATTTGTAAACTTGCTAATGCCAATTGTTCTTGTTAAATGTGGTGAGTACGAATCTTTTGGAAGAGTGAAACTGAAAGCAAAATTAAGTGTCAAATAAATTACTACTCACAATAAACAATATCAATCTGCTTCATGAGTGAAAAGCTGGTGCCCCGCCCCACCCCCACCCCCCTCCCATTTCCTCATTTCCCTATCAGACTTCACCCACTGGAGTGAGCACAGAGCTCAAATCCACAGACAGTGCAATCTTACGGTACACATGTTGTTGGCTATCACACGCTACTGCAGCTGGCACAAGGAGAGCAGAAAAGCATTTATTTAAAACTAACGGGGTCGAGGTGACAGGATTATGGAGAAAAGCTGCAGTAATGAGCTTTTGGTGTTGTGCCGGCTATCTGTCAACTGTTTGGAGGATTTGCCAAGCCTGATAGTAATATACCAATATGCCTCACACACTCCTGCAATCTGGTTAAGTGTGTGTATGTGTGTGCGTGTGTGTTTGTGTGTGTGTGTGTGTGTCTGTCTGTCTGTCTGCCTGTCTGCCTGTCTGTCTTTCTGTGTGTTAAAATCTGTAAAGTCCAAAAGATCTATTGGGATATTTTATTTGGCCAAATCTGTAATATAATAAGAACAGATAAATAGTGACAGAGAGAACAATAGCATTAAATAGCGTTAGAGATAAAGTAGTGACACAGGTAATTACAGAGAACAGGGTAATGGTGACAGATACACTAGCAGTGACAGAAATCCCTATAATGATAGAGCCAACTTATAATGACAGGTAGCTAAAGTAACAGGGTAACTGTCATGGCAAAATTAAAAAATAGACCACTAGGGTCTAGACACTCCCACCGAAAGGACCATTTCATAATATGCCTATATAGAACAAGCATAGCAAGTTTGAAAGCCCCATGCGTATATATATATATATATATATATATATATGTCATTCTGGGATAAACAACAACATCTCCGGGACATAGAATCTCAAAATAAAAGTTGTCTTTCTGGTTATTTTTTGTTACTAATACAATTTTTGACAGTCCATCCTTTGACAAATGATAAGGAAAGATAGCTGCACAAGTTTTTATGAGAGGATTTTGAACCATCTTCCGGGTTGTCAAAATGTTATGGATGTTACTGTGTCAATACTTGACATACAGTTTTCAAAGACCAAGGGCAACTCCAAAGAATTTCTGCACATAAAATGTTTGATACACTTATGCTGATTGTCTACAAAAACATTTTATGCTGCAGATATCGTTAGATAAATTAATTGCATTAGTTAAGCGTGATGGACGTTACCCAGTCGGTTCCCTGAATTAATTTTTTCGTTACATGATGTTTATTTCATTATTCATTTATAATGGCTAATATACTAGAAATTGGAATTAAGTAAATAT
This sequence comes from Tandanus tandanus, assembly GCA_039654325.1. NCBI lineage: Eukaryota > Metazoa > Chordata > Actinopteri > Siluriformes > Plotosidae > Tandanus > Tandanus tandanus. Next base: position 17,427,406 of record JBCNYH010000022.1, on the reverse strand, counting down.
TTGACATAATTTCATAAATTTTAAAGTTTGTTTATCTATGCAAGAACTAAATAAATCCAGACAAATTTGAGATTCTATGTCATGGAAATGTTGCTGTTTATCCCTGAATGCACCATTTATATATATATATATTTATATATATATATATATATATATATATACAGAGAGAGAGAGAGAGAGAGAGAGAGAGAGAGAGAGAGATGATTATAACTACAGATGTAACTATAGCAATAGAGGGTACTACAGTGATAGTGGTTATTATAGCCATGGAGGTTACTCTGATGACAAGGAAAATTAGCGAGATTAGAGAACTATAGTGATAGAGGTGTAAAGAGCAGTAAAGTTATAGTGAATAGATGTTGTTATAGCGATAGTGGTCACTATAGCTGCGACCGTAATACAGGTTTCTATAACAACAGAGGTTACTACAGTGATAGAGATTATTATTGCGAAAGAAGTTACTCCATTGATAGCCTTTACTATAGCATTAGAGGTTACTATAATGGCAGAGGTTACTATAGCGACAGAGATTACTAGAGTGATAGAAAAAACCATAGTGACAGAGCTTGCTACAGCAATAGCTGTTACTTTAGTGGTAGAGATTACTATAACTACAGAGATAACTATAGTGATACTGATTACCTTGGTGATGAAGGTTACTACAGTAATACAGGTTACTATAATGATAGAGGTTACTATCATAATACAGATTACTATTGTGATAGATGTTACTATAGTGATAGAAGTTACTATAGTGATAGAGATTATTATAACTGCAGAGGTAACTATAGTGACAGAGGTTACTACAGTGATACAGACTGTAGTGTTACTGAAGCGAAAAAGAAAACTAGCGATAGAAATTTCTACCGAACTAGCGATAAGTATGGTAATGAAGGTATCAACTGCAATAAAGGTTACCATAGCGATTAGATTTCACTATAGTGAATACAGGTTACTGTAGTAACAGAGGTACCATAGTGATTGTGGTGATATGACAGTACATTCAGCATTTGGAGCTAACCAACTGGAAACTCAGTGTGCATGAGTATACAATTGCACTCACACTTAAGCTGTGTGACATCTCAGTCTCTCTTAGCAACATCTGTTCCAATAAACACACTTCACTCCTCAAGTACATACTCCTCATGGCCAGGCTCAGGAAGTGTCCTCAGTCCTGATTCTTTTCTACAATCAGCACTTACGCTCCCTCACATTTTAAAACACACATTTATGATCTGGCTGAGGAGCTGAAGGCCATCAACTTCTCTCATGTACAAAACTCCCTTTTATCATAATTGCCCTTGTGCTTTTCCTTGCTGTGGCATATTTTCCATATTCCCAGACCAAATAACCAAAACCTCACAAGTTTTGCAACTTAATAAGATCTGTGCTGTCACCGAGCAGCGGTCGCTTCCATATGCTTCCAGGACTCTTTTTTTACACAATGTTTTTTTTCTGATCACATTAGGGGCAGCAGACCACAGCTGACAAACAGCTTACACACACAACATATCCAAGGAGTGTGTGTGTGTGTGTGTGTGTGTGTGTGTGTGTGTGTGTGTGTGTGTGTGTGTGTGTGTGTGTGTGTGTGTGTAAAAGGACAATTCCCATGGCTGTATACAATGATTGTTCTGTCATAACTGAAATTGCCCCTTTATTGACCACTAGAAGTATGTGTCAAGTATGATTCTGTTTTCTGCTGCACAGTAAATATTTATTTATTTATTTATTTATTTATTTATTTATTTATTTATTCATACCATGGATATGGAAAGGATTCTTCGAGGTGCCTGTAAGACAAGCCCGTATACCAAATTGTATCAAAATCCGAGCAAACATTCCTAAGTTATTGTCCCAAAACCAAAATTTGACAGACAGATGGACAGACTGACGAACGACACCCATTCCAATAACTTCCCCTACTATGTGGCAGGAGCTAAAAATAGTTTTTCTCATAATTAAAACAATGGCGCTCATCTGTTTTTTTTTTAACTCAAACTCTTCATTTATTCATCACTATTAACTGTTTTATCTTGGTCAGGGCAGCAGCGATGGTGGATGCTGGAAACAAATGTGTAAGTTTATGAACAGCCAATCCACCTCCACATGTTCCTTTAAGATGTGGAGAGAAACTGAAGCGACCTCACAGAGATATGCGGAGAACCCTGACTTACATTCTTAATTTGTCACTTTGTCCATGCTCATTCATTCATCCATTCATTTGCTGAACCATTTAGTCCTACTTGGGTCGCAGAGAGGCTGGAGCCTATCTCAGCCGACTCTTAATGAAGATGGGATATACCTTGAACAGTTCGCTAGTCCTTCACACACACATACACACACATAACCATTCAGACTCACATGCAGACCTCGTGGCAATTTGGAATAGCCTAATGTGCATTGCTTCGAATTGTAGAAAGAAACCATAGTCCAAGAGGAAAACTAGGCAGGTACATGGAAAACATGCAAACTCCACACAGAAACACCCTTACTGAGGCTGGGACTCGAACCCAGGGCATTTTTGCGATGAGGCAGACGTGCTACCATGTCACTCTCTCCATGTTCTGTGTTTGCTTTGTTAAAGACAATTAATTAATCATAATTAAGGTTTGGAGTGTGGTTCAGTAAACCAGGAGACATCATTAAGGAAGCAGGGACGTTGTTGGATCCAGTTCAGTTTGCATACAAACCAAACAGATCATCTAAGTGAACCTTTACACTGCAATGGAACACCTAGAGAGAAGGGACACCTCGAAAGAAACAGTTCTGCATTCAGTACCATGATTCCCTCCAGTCTGGTCCTGAAAATGAGAGACCTTGGGATGGGCAACCCATCAGCAATTAGATTATGGATTCCCTGATGGGTACGCTTTAAGTGGTAATGATTGGTCACAGCACTTCACATCCACTTGAGACGTCAAAACTGCAGTGCCACAAGACTGCTGCTTCAGCACACGGCTTCTAGCCATACACAACAATAACCCAATAATCAAGCTTGCAGATGACATCACACTTATTGACCATGATAAGCAGTGATGGTGAGACGAAGTACAGAGATGAGGTAGCCCAGTTGGTGCAATGATACAAGGACAAAAGGTTGTCAGCAAGACTGAGTGCTCATCAAGTACTTCAGGAACCATAAAGAGACCCACTCCCCATCAGACTAGATGAGACACTGGAGGAAATCATCAGTTGCTTCCGTTTCCTGATACTACAAATATCTGATGACCTAGCATTCACTCACATTATGCTCAAAAATAGCTATTCTATAGAACGTCGTAACCCCTCAGCCAGGACACCTCAAGCACCCGAAGGACAAAAGCCATCCCCCCATATGAACAGTTTCGGACAATCAACATTTTATTAGCCACCGTACGCACAGGTTCAGGTCATAGGGAGTGCCTATGCAAATTTTAAGAAAGCTATCATGCACATGAGCTGAGCAATGGCCCGGACAAACTTTGTATGTTCAAGACACAGGTTTAGGTCTTAGGGAGTGCCTATGCAAAAGTTCAGAAAGCAGGCCTGTGTATGAGCCGAGCAATGGCCTGGACAATGTTGTTGTCGCCATGCTGCCCGCCAAGCCGACAACAATACCCATAACCGGCCAAGGGGTTAAAAAGAACACGAATGCATTTATCTTTTATAGTATTTTAGGAATTGTGGCACAGTGGCTTGTGAACTTTTACCTTGGTTCCATAGAGAGCGATCACTGTATGGTATGGCAATACCAACACATAAGACAGGAAAGCCATCCGAAGGATCATAGGGGACTCCATCATATGGGACCACAATTTCCCTAGGCACTTACTGTTCTCCCCACAACAGACTGCTACCACAGCTTTTGTATCAGCTCGAACAGGTTCGAGAACACAGTTTTTACCCACAGGCAGTGGTCTTACTGCACAGTTAATCACCCAATTACAGGACTTATAATTGAACTGGGAACAACATACCATGCGGGAACGCTCTCTGTACTGCACTGCTCTGGTCACTTATCCACTGATCATTTCTCATCATATAGACCCTACGTTTTCTTTTTTGTTGTTGCAATGTCACTTTTTTTTGCTGGTACGATTTACTGTGCTGTTATTAGCACTGCGCTGCACTTGCTCACTTTTTTCTGCACCACCCACAATCGTATTATAACTCCTACTCAGGCACGTATCTTTTCTTAGACTTATATATGTTTAGGATTTTTTTTTTTAAGAGGGCGGCACAGTGGTGTGTTGGTTTGAAAGCCTGCCTTACAGTAAGAAGGTCCTGGGTTCAAATCCTAGGCATGGCGAGGGTGTTTCTGTGTGATGTGCATGTTCTCCCTGTGTTTGCATGGATTTCCCCTGAGTACTTAGGTTTCCTTCCACAGTCCAAAGACATGCACATTAGGCTAACTGGCTGCTTCAAATTGCCCCTAGGTGTGAATGTAAATGGTGTGTGTGTGTGTGTGTGTGTGTGTGTGTGTGTGTGTGTGTGTGTGTGTTGGACCTACGATGAACTGGCAAGCTGTTCAGAATCATCTGAGATGGGCTCCAGCCTCCCCTGGACCCTAACAGGAGTAAGCGCTCAGACAAATAAATGAATGGATTTTCGTTTAGGCCTGATACTGTGGGAGAGAGTGGGCAGTTAAGATCTTTACCTGTTGGAGATCTTAGGGAGTGTTTCTTTGTTTTCTTATTTTTTAGCCTTTAAGGACTTCTTGAATTCTCAAGGTTAAAGGTAAGTGTGTATATATTACCTGTCTTCTCACTCTGCTTCTGATAAATGCTTAAAGGCTTATGTTACTGGTGAACGAATAAATAAGGGCCTGTTTTAGTTTTTGCAGCATTTGCACTTGAATGGAAATCTTCCTGAACTCATACTCCACTGAAAGGCCTTTGTGCGTCAGACTTAAAAAATTCAGAAAGGTCGCTATCCGTTTTCTTATCTCCGACAGTGTTGTGCTTCAAAGCAGCAGTACACCTGAATAAGTCTTAAAACACCCACAGCTTCACTCTTCTCTTTTCCACTGAACTAAGAACGTCTGCATGAATAATCTACTCTGGTTTTTCCCTCTTTTTAACATTCGGTTTTCTCTGTTCATATTTAAATTATAAATATGGCAGATATTACTTGGCAGAGATGAATTTGGTGGTTTCTCACAGAGACCATGATTAACATTTCTTTTCGTTTTCAATAAATAACGTCGACAGTGAACTCTCAGCTTGTGCCATAAGCTGTTTGAGGTGTTTTGGAGCAGCCTGTGGTCAGCCTGAGGCAGAATCACACAGATTTGGGTTTTGGAGACCCATGGGGTTGGGGTTGGTGCCATGCAAACTGGCTGAAGCTCAGAGAGAAAGAAAGAGAGCAGGAATTTGTTTTGTGGATTACAGTAATGCTCTGTCTCGACAGGGTTTGTGTTTGATTATCCAGAGATTTAGCATGATAAGAGTCTTTATTTGGAATTTCAGAATTTCCTGAGACTTGATTTAATTCCCCACAGCTGATAAAGAGAGCAAAAAATGTGCAACACATCCCAGATCTCCAAACTGGACAGTAGCAAGGAGAATAAACCACAAATGCTGCCATCTTGAATTCGTACTGCTGGAGTATCACTCAACCATTCATTCATTTCCTGAACCACTTAATCCTAATTAGGGTCACGGGGAGGCTGGCGCCCAACTCAGCCGACTCTGGGCGAGGGCAAAGCAAACCCCGGACAGCTCGCCAGACCATCGCAGGGCAGACAGTGAGAGACATGGCTGGCCTTTGATAACCCAGTTAGCTGCACTGTGGGGCTGGAGAATCAATTTATTTTTAATCATATTTACAGACAGTACCATAATGCTGACAATTTATTTTCCCGCAGCATGCATTTTTAAAGTCATAGTGAAAAATGTCATATGCAAGTATCCATGGAAATTGGATTCCAGCCCTTTTCAGCATTTAACAGCGTTTAACCCTTTTTGAGCATGTTACCAAATTAGCTTCCTTCATAAACAAGCTACCTGCCTTTCAGAAACTATCCTCACTGTTGCTCAGCTGGGGCTCTCATACGTCATATATATATTATATAATATAATATATAAATTTAGGCACTGCCTATAATGGGTAGGTACAGTAGAGTTTTAGCATTTTAGCATGTGAAAATTCTTATTCTAGTATATAATTCATTCATTCATTCAATTTCTAAGCTAATTAGGGTCATGGGGAAGCTGGTGCCCATCTCAGCTAACTCTGGGCAAGGGTAGGGTACGCTCTGAACAGCTCGCCAGGCCATCGCAGGGCTTCTAGTATGTAATATTATATGCAAAGTGTATATAGACTAGAATGCGCAGTTTTTGCTTTTTGCACTTACGCGCTTCCCCATACCTAGGTGTGGAGTGCTGTGTATACAGGTGTTTATACAGGTGTTAGAGCTTGTGTGTGGGCGTGTACACTGCCATGGATCAAAGCAGAATGCTGTCATATTGCTCTAATATGGTCAATTTCAGTGAAACAATTTTAAAAATGCACTTTTTTGGTCATCCCCATGATACAATATTGGGGTCCATGGTGTGGACGCACATTAAGCGGAAATGCATTTAAAAGAAGCGTATATTAATGAGACTCTACTATACCTATAGACGTCTATACTGCTAGGTGTCCGAGTCTGGGTTTGCTTCTCAGTGTCTTTCCTTTCACTGTCTGATTTGCGCTTTCATTTGTAACACCTGTCTTGTTGGTTTATTCATCCGTATAATGAGTCCTTGTTCTGCCTTGTTTCCTCACTGGTTGATTTGTTTTATCTGGTTATGACTTTATTTAGATGATCACCTTTTAAGCCCAGCCTGATCCAGAGCTCAGTCTCCATTAACCTGCATGCTTTCCTGTCCTTTTTTCTTATTCTGTGTTCTAGTATATTGGCATGACCACGTCAGGCTCGTACACCTGAACCTGAACTCCCTATGTTTATTCCACACATCTGATGTTGACATTTGCACAGTGAATATTTACCTGTAAGTCTGTCTGCCTACCTGGGTTAGACTGAGTGTTTTTATTCTGCATGAGTCTGAGTGGAGGTCTGTGAGCTTTTATTTTATGTGTTTCAGTTTTATTATTTAGAAATCTCAGGGTTATTTCTTTTTCCTTTGGAGGCTCAACATGACAAGTCTTGTTGAACTTATCCAGAATATAATAATATATAGATTTAGGCGCTGCCTAAAAGCGGAGCTCTCATTTGATTTCCCACTTGACAAGTTTTGATGGGAACTCTCAAACCCCATACACATACCCTACATATATCAAGATTCATTCATTTTAGTAACTTGTTTATAGAAGGGAGTAAAAATGAGGTAACCAAACATGTGATTTCTGTCTCGACATGTAAAGTACACTATTTAGAAAGCGTAGGTTTAGAGATATAAAACAATCACAAATCCAATTTTCTTGCTCCAGAGGAAAGCTATCCGAATCATAAACAGAGCTGATTATCATGCACTGACAAACAAATTATTCAAACATTTACCGCCACTCAAATTTGGTAAACTGGTAGATTTCAAAATTGCATCACTCATGTACAAATTTTATAATAAAATGTTACCCTAATATATCTAGAGGCTGTTTCTAATGAGAGCATGTCTCTATAAGCCGAGTGGGAACAGTATGTTTACAAAAACCAAGACTAAAACAAATGTAAAACAAAGATGTGTATCAGTATATGTATGTTGTCGATCTGTGAAATGGACTAGAACTGGAAATAAAAGAGTTTCACACACAATAGGTTTTAAAATAATATTTAAACATTTAACAAGGACGTATGAATACCAGAGTGTACAGGAATGTAGTTAAGATCACTGGGCTGAACATAGACCTGTGTAATGTAATTTTTTTTCTGTTTTTTTACTGTTATGTGTGAATTTGTAAAGAACTGACAAAAATTTATTTTAAAAAAGGGTCGGCATAATAAAGTAATGCTTCATACTACACCTCTTCAGTCCTGTTTCATTTACTGTTAATCTTTTATTTTAAATTCTAGAAAAAAAACACCTTAACATTTATTTTTTATCTTCTTCCAGTCTGGGTGTTGTTTTAAGTTGCAAGGTGACTGAAATAAATGAAATAAAGAAATTTATACTTAATTGACAGATTATCTATTATCAATTAGTAGTTAATTAATAATAATAATAATAATAATAATAATAATAATAATAATAATAATAATAGGACTGCACGGTGGCATAGTGGTTAGCATGTCCGCCTCACAGTAAGAGAGTCCTGGGTTCGAGTCCTGGCCATTTCTTTGTGCATGTTCTCCCTGTGCTTGTGTGGTTTTCCTCCAAGTACTTCGGTTTCTTCCCTCAGTCCAAATACATGCACATTAGGCTAATTAGCTGTTTCAAATTGCCCCTAAAAGTGGATGTGAGTGTGAATGGTTGTGTGTTTGTGTTGCCCTGTGATGGTCTGGTAAGCTGTTCAGAGTGCACCCCGCCTTCGGCCAGTAGGGTTACGCAGTTAGGCAAATGAGAGGAAAATGAACAATAATAATAAATAAACTTCATGGTTTCTTATGTATGGAGCTCTGCCATGAATCACACATTTTACGCAGTTTCAGAGACCACATATATCATGTACATATCCATTGATCCATCCATTATCTGTATTGCATATCCATCAGGTCGCTGGAAGCTGGAGCCAATCCAAGCTGACATCAGGTGAGAGGCAGAGTTACACCCTGAAGAGGACGCCAGTCTACTGTAGAGCTTCCATGTGTATAATTTCAGTTATTATCACATAATGCTTGTTTCCATTCTCTGACAGCTTGCCCCCCGAATGATACTGCATGATGAAAATGATGATGATCTCCAGCCTTACTTTTAAAGAAGACATTTAGAGAATCTTTAGTGTGCACTCCCGAGTGTATGGACTGTGTTTTCCGCTTATGAGCTCCTCAAACCTCCAACCAGTTCCAGGTGAGGAGGACAAACTCGAGCAGAATTACAATGATGATGAGTATCAGACACGGTATGGCTGGAATTGAGATGAGCCTCTGAGAGAGAGAGAGAGAGAGAGAGAGAGAGAGAGAGAGAGCCAGCGGGTAAAACTGCAGATATTAGACAGGAGGGAAAAGGGCTTGAGAACAGGACTGCACTGTGATGACCAGCTTGTGCTACTGTAATGACAGCTACAGCTGCAGACTGGTTAGGGTATTAACTATAGGTAACTGTAGTAAAAATGTTTTTATAGCAATAATGGTAACTATGATGACAGATGTAACTATAGCAATACTGTAGTGATATAGGTAACCATGGTGACAGGCATAGCTATAGCAATAGAGGTAACCATGTTGACAGATGTAATCTTATCTCTTATCATCTCTCTTGTTTGCTGAATCCTACTAGGGCCGGGGGGAGTCTGAGCCGACACTGGGCAAAGGCAGGGTACGCCCTGAACAGCTTGCCAGACCGTCGCAGGGCTAACACACATTCACACTCACACCAAGGGGCAATTTAGAACAGCTAATTAGCCTAATATGCCTGTCTTTGAACTGTGGGACAAGAGTAAACCTAAGCCTTTCTCTCTATTCACTAATGTTGTCTTATTTAACTTATGTTATATAACTTATTTTATAAACTATTGTCTTATTGTTTATGATGTATTGTTGCTTGTTTTTAAACTATCTGTAAGGTGTCTTGAGTTCTCTAAAAAGGCACCAATAAATAATATGCATTATAATTTTATTTTTGTTTTTAAGTAATTATAGTGATGGAGGTTACTATGGGGACAGGCACAACTACAACAGTAGAGGTGACTATAGCGACAGATGTAAGTATAGTGATAGAGGTTACTACATAGAAACAGATGTAAGTAGTGACAGATGTAAGTATAATGATAGAGGTTACTATAGTGACAGATGTAAGTATAGTGATAGAGGTTACTATAGTGACAGATGTAAGCATAGTGATAGAGGTTATTATATAGCAACAGATATAAGTAGCAACAGATGTAAGTATAATGATAGAGGTTACTACAGCGAAAGATGTAAGTATAATGATAGGGGTTACTATAGCAACAGATCAATATAGGTATTTTAAAGCTTCATCGTGATCAGCTTTATGCAAGTTTTCACGCAGGAAGCCCTGCTTAATGAAAAAATTGTTCCTTCCCAGTGTCAGTGAGCCCTCATGCAATTTATAAGAAACATTGCAAGTGCATTTTGAAATCATGATGCACTGAACATATCAGCACCAGTTCTTAATGGAAATCAGCCAGGCATCCTGTCCCGACTTCAATAAAGCCAAACATCCATAAGAGGGCACATACAATTCCATCTGCTGTGTGAAATGACAGTGAAATGAAACGAGGATGAAGATTCTCCCTTTAGGGTCAAGTTAATTTAATAAACTTGTCATGAATCGACTCTCTCATCTGCGTGAGGAGGCAACCAGGGTGAACTTCAGCGTGTTTTACATTTCACCGAGGTGTGGCTGATCACACATGGATTACGTGTCACAGGCTTTCCCTATGGTGCACAGAAGTCTTCATCAACACTTTTCACTCTACATCACACGCACACACACACACACACACACACACACACACACAGAGAGAGGGAGAGAGAGACAGGCAGTTCCAAAATAGAGCAGCTCCCCATCACTTTGAACTGACTGCCTGTAATCAGTTCTGAGCGTAGAAAGCGTTCACATTAACAGGTGTGAGTTCTTTGCATTTATAAAAAGGTTAGGTGTTAATAAGACATGCACTCAGCCATCAAACACTGGGGACACGATGTTCTCTGTGTGTCACTGCAGAATGATATAAATTCACTGTATGATAACGTCTACATTTTCATAAGGTGACAATAATTAAGTAGATTTGCAAAAAAAAAAAATTCATGACTTAGTGGTTAAGGCTCTGGGTTATTCTGGGTTGTAGGTTCAAGCCCCAGTACCACTAAACTACCACTGTTGGGTCCTTCAACAACTTGCTTAAAGGATCCAGAAGTCATACCTTGCTGGATAGCGTAAATGAATGTCTGATGGATAGAAACTTTGCAAAAGAAAATTAGCCGGTTGTAGAAGTCATCTCCGTTGCTGCCCTAGGCTCTCATGAGAATGTAAGTCCGGAGGGTGTAAGTTTCAGCCTGGCATTCCTGTCAGTAATCCTGCAGTCTGCATCCAGCACATCTTCGGTTCACGCATTGCATGACTAATAGTCCAGCAGCAAGTCCTGTCCACTGGACATCAACGGATGTGAACTGACAAGTACAGGATGCATGACTTCTGAACAAAACGCATACCCAACAGGTGGAGCCTGTTCCAAGTTTTGTACCTGATAAGGAATATATTTGGAAAAATGAGAAATGGACAAGAAATGCATGGGAATGGAGATTTCCATCAGACATCCGTTAACGCTATCGGGCAAGGTGTGTAAATGAGATAAAAGTGTAAGTTACTCTGGATAAGTGCACCTGTCAAATGCCATAACTCCAATATTATTATTATTATTATTATTATTATTATTATTAATAATAATAATAATAATAATAATAATAATAATAATAATAATAAACAATTTTTTATTTACACTGTGTATTTCTACTGCATTCTTTGTTCATGTTGATTACCTGAGACATTTAATAAAATAAACAAAACAACTTCATTTATTTTTCTCCTTGCTTAGATACTTTGCTAGCCTAAAAATTCTCATGTTTCTGAATTTCATGACATAATGTCACAGAAGAATATGGTGTCTTTCAAAGTGGTGATAATTTAAGACTTCTGAGGCTACTTGACGCCCGCTGTGCTAGGACCCCTGGGCAAGGTCTTAACCACAAGTGTGCCTCTGTCTACCCAGCAGTATAAATGGGTACCTGTTAAAATACTGGGAAGGTAACAAGCAATGGACTAGCGTCCCGTCTCGGGGGAGTTGGAACTCCTTCTCACTACACGCTACGGAAACCGGGATAAGCTGAGATGAGCCAGTAGGTAAAAGTCGTTAGAAACGTACCTTTCCTTACTTTATCTTTAATGTGTAAAAATGCTACTTTAAAATCACTATAAAGGTTTTTAAAGGTTATAAATATTTTCAAATATAATAATAATTGTTGATGTCCCATGTAGTGCCCTACCAGAGACCAGACTTCATGTCCGTCTGTCTCTTTTTCTCTCCATCATGACTTATCTACTCTCTGATGATGTCACAGAAAAGGGCTGATTGACCTACACATCCTGAGAGAGTACAGGGGTACTATCACCGAGACATTCATTTCAGTGGAAAGTCCTGAGTTAGGGTTGGCGAGCAGTGTGTTATTTCTTGTATCGTCACATGAAACAACCAATTTTTTTCCAGTATGCAAATTCTGGATTCCCAGGACAATTTGCACATTTTCAATGTAAATATGAGATTTAAAAAAATTAAATCACGTTTTTTTTCTGGAAAAAGGCAGGTCAAAATAGAAAAATAGGTTTTCATTCCATGCGTTCATTTGCCGAACCGCTTAATTCTACTATGTTCGCAGGAAGGGTGAAGCCTATCTCAACCAGCTCTGGATGAAGGCAGGGTACACCCTGAACAGCTCACTAATCCATGGCAGGTCCAACACACACATAACCACAACTAGGGGCAATTTGGAACAGCCAATTAACCTAATGTGCATGTCTTTGGACTGTGGGAGGAAACCGGAGTACCCAGAGGAAACCCA
>JBCNYH010000022.1:17394781-17409571 GCA_039654325.1 Tandanus tandanus | reverse complement strand
AGTATTCAAGAACACCCAGCTGTGTGTGCCATTTCTTTCTATTGATTTTCTTGAGCCCCTTTCAAGTCAAGTTAACCCCACATTTAAAAAAAAAAAAAAAAAAAAAAAAAAAAGGTTAAGGTTTATTGTATTGGACAATGTATTATAATCAACAAATGAAGTTGAATTTTGACTTGTTCACTCAACTAATTTCTTTTATTTGTAAGATTTCAGAAAAAGAAAATTGACAAATCTAACATTTATGATGTCATGAACTCAGTTTTTTTAATTGTTACTATATGAACTTGTTTAACTTTGTTTTATTAGGAGGTACACTTGCGTCATAAATACATAAACCTGCTTACCTTGGTTTAAAAGCGGTATTCTACATTTCTCTTTGGAATGGTTTGGATGCCAGTAGTTTGGATAAATTACAAATCTAAAGTTTTTGTTTGTTTGTTTGTTTGTTTGTTTTTTCAATTAATTAAGCAGTACCAGACATTTATGCTTAGCTATTTTGTGCTTATATGTTTAGCTATTGTATGCTTAGGAATTTTTCTATAGGTAATTACTTTATGTGGCATAAGTAAAATGGTCAGAAGTGGAACAAAGACACCCCCATACTACTGCTTTGGAGGCAGTAAGCAGTCAGATAAAATAGGAATAAATGACAATGTGACAATGAAGAAATTAACACGTTTGATGTACAGTGTGAGACAGAAGTGAGTGAATATCGTATTGTTGTTTTACCCATTACACATTACAGTAGTATTCATCATGTATTATTTCTAAATATTTGTGTTTACGTCTGCACATGCAATTTATGTATTGTGTATTTTTACGATCAGTATTAAAAGATCAATGAGAGTTATGTTTTTAGGTGATGACCTTTATTAACTTCATCATCCATTCGTTTTCTGAACCGCTTAATCGTAATTAGGGTCGCGGGGAGGCTGACACCCATCTCAGCCGACTCTGGGCGAGGGCAGAGTACACCCTGGACAGCTTGCCAGGCCATCGCAGGACAAACACGCTGACGGCTATGCAGCCTACTCTTGATGAAAGTCAGCAATGGTTCTTTCACATTCTTCTCACCACAGACAGTGAGACATGGCCGGCCTTTGATAACCCAGTTAGCAGCACTGCGGGGGACAGCAGTGACATCCCGTTGATAGTGGGGCTCGAACCCCCGACCTTGGGATCAGTAATCCAGCACCCTACCACTGGGCCACCACTGCCCCTCCCTTATTAACTTTTTGTTTTTAATTTTATTATTATTGGTTATTCATAAATTTATTATTTTGGACACCTATTGTAGGATTGACAGTTGAGTTTAAACCACATTTGAGCCTACACCAGCTCGGCTTAATGATTTCGGCCAAATCAGAAGTGTTTGTGAGCAAATGGTTTGTGAGAAAATGTTTGGCATATACATACGTTTCCTGGAGCTGCATGTACACTTTACTCACCATAGTGAGTTTGTGAAATATGATTCTTTTATAAGAACATTTCAAATGAGTTTTTCTCCTATTCCCTTTGTACATCCTGGTTTTGTTGAGCTCATTTGTGTGTATGTGTGTGTTTGCGTGAGTGTGTCAGGCTTGTGCAAAATTTCGCATTGAATTGAGAATGTCTCCCATTTTTTATGCTTTACAGTATATTCAATACATTACTGTTTTACATATTTCATAAAAATATTACTATGAACGTCATGTACACATTATATACGAACGATGAAATGAAGGACGAAGTTTTCTGAAGACTTGAACACTGTCATCACTGCAGTCCCCAGCGCTGACAAACTCATCATTCTTGGTGACTTTAATGCGAGAGTTGGCTGCGACAGCACCTCCTGAGAAGGAGTGATTGGGAGCCATGGGGTTGGCAACTGCAACAGCAACGGCCTGCTTCTCCTCCGGACCTGTGCAGAACACAGCCTTCTGATAACTTACACAGTCTTCTACCTCCCGACCCGTAATAAGACATCGTGGATGCACCCTCACTCCAAGGACTGGCATCTCATCAACTTGTCATCATCAGGAAGAGGGATCAGCAGGATGTACGAGTCACAATGGCCATGTGTGGCACGGAGTTCTGGACTGACCACCGCCTCATCGTCTCCAAGCTCATCATCCGCGTTCAGCCCAAGAGATGGCCACAGGGCGCAAAAGCACCCAAGCGCCTGGCTGTCAACAAACTGAAGATCAGCAGTGTCAAACAGTCCTTTGTCGATACCCTGGAGGAATGCTTGGAATCAGCCACTCTGGATGACAAGGATGTGGAGACAGCGTGGGCTGCACTTTTTGAGACAGTGTACATCACAGCCATGGAGTGTCTGGGACCTGCCACCAGAAAGCACATGGACTGGTTTGATGAAAATTGTGCAGAGATACAGCAACTGCTGGACAACAAGCGACTTGCCTATAAGGCACATCTGGATGACCCCATGTCAACAGCGAAAAAGGATGCATGGTGTGAAATTTGCAGCACCGTCCAAACTAAGCTGCGCCAGATACAGAACTCTTGGCTGAGCCGGAAAGCCAATGAGATCCAGGACTTTGCCAACAGAAATGACATGAAAAGCTTCTAAGATGGCCTCAAAGAAGTCTACAGCCCTACCCCTTCGGGATCATCCCTTCTCCTCACGGCAAATGGGTCACAACTGATCACCGACAGAGGACAAATCCTGGAAAGATGGGCTGAACACTTCGACTCTGTGCTGAATCGCCCCTCCACCATCAATGATGAATCAATTGGCTCAAGTTCCCACCTCAAGTTCCCATTGATGAGACTTTAGACGCCACACCGACCCGGGAAGAAGTCCAGAAGGCAATCCAATTGCTGTCTAGTGGCAACGCTCCAGGCGCGGACTCCATTCCGACCGAGGTCTACAAAGATGGCGGCATGGCCCTGACTGAGAAGTTTCATCAGCTGTTCAAGCTCATATGGCAGAATGATACAGTCCCCCAAGACTTCAAGGATGCCTCCATCATGCACCTGTACAAGCACAAAGGGAATCGCCAGGTCTGTGATATCCATCATAGAATATTCCTGCTGTCCATTGCTGGCAAGGCACTGGCAAGAGTTCTTCTGAACCGCCTCATCACTCACCTTGAGCAGGGCATCCTCCCAGAGAGCCAGTGTGGATTCCGGAAGGAACGTGGGACGATTGACATGGTGTTTGCCACCAGGCAGCTCCAGGAGAAGTGTCAAGAAAAGAATGCCGACCTGTACTCCACCTATGTTGATCTGACCGAGGCATTCGACTCCGTCAGCAGAGACGACCTCTGGAGAATCATGGCGAAGTACGGCTAACCACGAAAATTCATGGCCATCGTACGACAGCTCCATGATGGCATGCTGGCCAGAGTCAAGGACAATGGAGAAGCCTCCGAGCCATTCCCCGTCATGAACGGCATGAAGCAGGGCTGCGTCCTCGCTCCAACACTCTTCAGCCTCATGTTTTCAGCCATGCTAACTGCTGCCTACAGAGACTCGAGCATAGGCATGGGCATCAGATACCACACAGATGGCTCTCTTCAACCTCAGGAGGCTCCAAGCAAAAACTAAGGTTGAGACTGGCACCATCAACGACTTTCTTTTTGCAGACGACTGCGATCTTAATGCTGCATCCAAGGCTGAAATGCAAAACAGCGTTGACAAGTACTGCGATAACTTCAGTCTCTCCATCAACACCAAAAAGACAGAAGTCATGCATCAGCCAGCTCCTGGAAAGCCATATGTTGAGCCCAACATCACCATTCACAAGCAGCGCTTAAACGCATCAAAGACAAGTTCACCTACCTCAGCAGCACTCCAGGAATGTTGTCATTGATGATGAAGTGAATGCCAGACTCACTAAGGCAAGCGGCGCTTTTGGCAAGCTCTACAAGAACGTCTGGAATAGGAGAGGCATCACCCTTGAGACAAAGCTCAAGGTGTACCGGGCTGTCGTCCTCACAGCCCTGCTGTACGGCTGTGAATCGTGGACTGTCTGTCAATGCCACGCAAGGAACCTGAACCTCCACACCATCAGTCTCAGGAAACTTCTTGGCATAAAATGGCTTGACAGGATCCCCAACACAGAGGTGCTCGATCGTGCCAGCATGCCCAGCATCCACACCATTCTGATGCAGTCACAGCTTCGATGGGCAGGTCAATCAGCTATCTAACACATCCCTAATGAGCAAGCCTGTGGTGACAATGGCAAGGGAAAATTCCCTCAGTTGACACAAGGAAGAAACCTTGAGGAACCAGACTTAAAAGGGAAACCCATACTCATTTGAGAGAAACCAAACACAGAAAATGTTTGGGTTTCACTCAAACACCTGGCACAAAACACTGTTCACTTTCGTGAAGAAACTTGAAGGCTCGTCCTTGGTGGGTTGAGTTTCATGTGGATGTTGGCCCACATTCATTTTTTTCATCTCCAATTCCATTTTCGTCATCTCTAGTCTGAGTTTTTCGTTTTCTGCCTCCACTCGGCGGATCTCTAATTCTTTTAATTCTTTTTCTCTGAGTCAAAGTTCTCTATCTACACCCTTTACTGCCCCTGAAGTGCTTTGTTGGTCATCGGAGTCAGAAAGATCATCAGTCTTGTGCCGTTGTATCTTCCTTTACAGTTTTCTCTAAGGTGCTTTGGGGAACACTGTAGCCTTGCACTGATCCCCCTTGCAGCACAACATTTTCAATTAAAGCTTTTTTATTGTTTTTTTATGTTTGTCTTCTTTTTTGACTTCCTCTTCATGTCAATCTCAATGATTGTAGAGATCTTTAACTCTTCTATTTAAAAAAGTCTCCAAACCCTCTCGGGTTGGATTTTTTTATAAAGTCTGTCAGCTCAGACATGGTGCTATGTACAATGGCGCAATA
The DNA here is from genome assembly GCA_039654325.1 of Tandanus tandanus. NCBI lineage: Eukaryota > Metazoa > Chordata > Actinopteri > Siluriformes > Plotosidae > Tandanus > Tandanus tandanus. Next base: position 17,404,720 of record JBCNYH010000022.1, on the reverse strand, counting down.
CAAACAAAATTGTTCCCGGATGAGCCCCCAATTTGTGACATGAATATCTACTATGACAATGTTAGGATAATTTCGGTCTCTGTACGTGTTTCTCCTCTCTATGGGCTCACGTGCTTCTCCCCTCTAGTATTCTGGATCCAGGAGTAGCTCAAGAACAAAGAGTCAACTCAGGTCTCAGCCCAAATGACAGTTTATTATCAAGCCACTGAAAGACAGATTACAAAACCTGGTATATATACTCTCTGTGTACGTGCAAGTGTACACGAGGGTTATGGTATATTTACGTACACATCTGAAATAGAGCATCTCCATACAGGGTTACAGATTCAGAGTTCCATGTAAGGTTGTATGTTCAATTGTACAAAGCAGAAATAGTCTGCAGCTGATAGACCTGATTTAACACACAAGCAGATGCTGGTTTCCTGTCACTCTCTGTGTATGTACACATACCAATCCTTAATGCTTAACTTTTATCTTAGAACAATTTACATCATATAAAACAATATATTCCTTCAAGAACCAACAAATCGACTGCATAGTTTTCCTCATCAGAGAATACAGAACCATTGAGCGTGAAAGCCGCACTGAACCGATAGTAACTACCCGTGCACTTCCCACAAAGCATTCTGAAGGCTGTTGTGGACTAAAGAGCAGAAACAAAATCAGCTGCTTTTTGTTACTTCCTGCAGGACGTTTTCCTCTGGAACATAAATGTAGCAGAAGGGTGATGTAGTACACATGTGTAATGTCCGGCGGAAAAGACACATGAAACCGAACTCAAGCGCTGTAAGGACACACAGCCGTAATGGCAGGTGTGAACAGCTGTGTGACTCAGCTGTGATCAGATTACTCGAGACGGATATCATTACCAGGTGCGAGCAGGGCCTAAGGGATGGGTACAAAAGCTGTGAAACACCACTGTTTTTATTGGCAGGGGCAATTTATTCTTTTCAACATTTTAAGTAGAATTTACCTGCAGCCAAATTTTCATTTAGTAAAAACATTTCCTGCGCTCTAACAGAAGTTATTACGTGTGTGTGTGTGTGTGTGTGTGTGTGTGTGTGTGTGTGTGTGTGTGCGCGCGCGTGCACGCACGTGTGCATGAATTCTGATGAGATCATTTTCATCACTTGGTGACTCATTCATCAAACAATTTATTACATCCAATTAGTGCACACCCCGGGAAATTAATCATTAATATGGAGTTAATTCAGGTGCGCATATTTACTTGACTTCTGAAGTTCAGGTGTGCTTTTTACCAAGAAAAACGAACTGTGATAATCAATATTAATATATTTCATTCTTCTTCACCTCTACAGAAACACACACACACACACACACACACACACACACACACACACACACACACACAGGAAGGAAGGAAGAAGAAGATGAAGAGTATGCCTGCAAGAAACATTTGAGGGGCCAAGCATTTTCTGGCCCCTCCCCTTGGTGACAAAAAGAAGACCAGAAGCGATGAAGAGCATTAAAAATGGCTCTTCAAAAAGACATGCAATAAAATATAGTTTGTCAGCAATATTATATGAAAGAAATGACCTTATAATGAGAAATGACCTTACTTTCTTTTTTTAACTTTTCTGTCGAAATTGTTCACATATTAAACGTGATTTTTGTTCGACATCAAAAATCCCAGAAGCACATTATCAGTGATTAGACAAAGTTTCAAGGAGAAGAAGCAAAATAACATCTTATTTTCTGTTTGGCAATTCACAGATTGGTTATATCAAGAATGCTCTGGAACTCACAGGCAACCAACAAAAAACTAAACTTGAAAGCTGTTGTAGTTGTATATCTGTCATAGGGAAAATGCATCAGGTCTGTAAGTGATACGATCGCTGCATGAGAAAAAAAATCCTCATTTGAAATTCATTCATTTTCTGAACCGCCTTTTTTTATATTAATTAGGGTCGCAGGGAGGCTGGCACCCATCTCAGCTAACTCTGGCCGAGTGCGGGGTACACCCTGGACAGCTTGCCAGGCCATCGCAGGGCAGAAACACACTAACGGCAACCCAGTGGCTTACTCGTTACAAACAACAGCAATGGTTCTTTTACATGCCTCTCACCACAGACAGTGAGGGACATTGCTGGCCTTTGATAACCCAGTTAGCCGCACTGGGGGGTATATGTGTATATGGGGGAAGATGCAGTAACAACTTGGTGATAGTGGGGCTTGAACCCCCAGCCAGATCAGTAAGCCAGCCCCTACCACCAGGCCACCGTCTTCATTTGATATTCCTGTGATATTTGGTTGACATACAGTACTGTGCATACATAAAATGATATATACACACTTAACCTAACACTGTCGTAAAATGTTGTTGATGTTAATACACGTGTGTATGTAAGGAAACCCTGTGGGTTTAATGTAGGGCAGTCATAGGACTATTGTATATAAACCGTATGATTCTGAGTGCATCAAATGGCTCGGAAAGCATATGAAATTTGTATGTTTATCATAGCATAGCCATAAGGCATCATCGGCCATCACACAACAGATATAGACCTGATGTTGAGGATTACCTATGAGATGGAGGAAGAACGTAACATGTTCAAAACTCCAAAACAAGCTTTACACAGCAGGGCAGTTTTGTACAACACATCCTCATCCACATGTTTTTGTCATGGACCTGCTGTATACATGTTGTACTACATATGTGACAGGGGCTTTAAGAAAAGTTCACAAAACTTTACACTTAAGGTTCAACAAACTATGGCCAATACTTCTAAGGTTAAGAAAACTTACTTAACATTTTGTTGAATTCGTTGCCTTATCATTTTTAGGTTTCTCAACTTTTTTATAGTGAGGCTGAAAATCTCAAAACTGTAAGAAAAAAAAATCTCTTAAAAAATTCATTAGAAGGTTTCGTCCATGCTGTTTGTGGATAGTCGGGGGGTGGATTCATTTCATGTTTTAAGGGTATAACAAAAAAAAAGTTATTTAGGTTTTATCTTGGGCAGTGAACACTAGCGGCGAACACTAGCGGCTAACCATTAGCAAATCTTGGTTAACACAATCCTTTATTTTCATGATGAGCCAGCCGCCATCTGTGAAATTCAGAAAGTGGAGCAGAAACTAGCTGAGTTTGTGTGTGTGTGTGTGTGTGTGTGTGTGTGTGTGTGTGTGTGTGTGTCCATTAAAACAGAAATTAAAGGGATCACATGTTGTATTAATTAGCCTGATTGAACTAGCCATCTGGCGGACTGTGCAAACGTTTTTGCTAATTGGAAAGCATTAGCACTTTTGTTTTCCACCATTTTCTTGTCCATGTTCCAGAATGATCACACTATAAGATTCAGCAACACACAACTTGTTAAAAGTGCTGCATTAATAGATTTTAGGGTTTTTTCTTTATTTGAAAGACTGTTTAAGAAAACACTACATTGGGGAAGTGGTTATATGGCCACACAGCATCTACAGGAGCTAAATGTTTACTTGTAATATCACAACATTTCACATCTGATCCAATAAAAAGACATGGATACCAAAGTAAGCTGTCATAACATTCTAATAACAGTTGGAATGAAAGTGTCACATTACATCAACAAATGTCACTTTATGTCAGAAGGAATTAGCTTTTTTATTAAATGGCAATGACAGTGCACGCAATTGGGGAAAAAATTGCATATTGCAAAATGGAACCACTCTATAAAGTCTTCTCCAGCACCTCCCTAAGACTTTCAATGGGTTAAGGTCAGGACTCTGTGGTGCCAGTTCATGTGTGACAATGAGTTCTCATGCTCCCTGAACACCTCTTTCACTATTTAAACCCCAATTTTATATTAGTGCCATCAGAGAAGACATTTTCAAGTTCAGTAGCCTGGTGGCTAGCGGGTAGAAATTGCTGTCCCTGAATCTGTTGGTGTAAGTCCGGATGTTCCTGTACAGTCTGGCCGACAGCTGAAGAGCATGCGGCTGGGGTGGCTGGGATCAAAGAGGATCCGCCAGGCCTTCTTCCAAGAAAAAGTTCATTGATGGGAAAAGCCTGGGTACATTCAGGTCATCAGCTGACTTCATCTTATTGCCACATAATGTTGCTGAGCCTTGACCTGACCAACTGGAGCAACAATCCCATGGAGAGTACACACTGTAATCAAAGATAAAGGCAGTCCAATAAAATATTAGCCTGCAGAAGAACCTGTTTTTTGGCGTTTTTTTTGGGCCCGGTAAGTCTTGTACAGGTCTATGAACACCACCTTAATGGAAAGTGTAATTCTATAAAGCAGAACTCTTTCACTGTGATGGAAAAACATTAATCTGTGTTCAGAGCAGGATGTTAAGGGTGAGTGTCATACTATTTAACAACAATTAGACACTCCGTAGACTTTTTATTACTCCAGAAAACAAAAGGTACGTTTAAAGCAGCTTTTCCTTGGAGACTTGGCGGTGTTTAATGTTCTTGTTTCATTTCATTGAATAAGAATTCTGTGTACTCTGTGTAGTTGGAGGATAAAAAAAGTTTTCAAAGGCACCCGACAAGTCTTTAAACAGTAAACAGGCTGTAAGGAGGTAATTCATTCCTGCATGTACCCATGAGATATGGACAAAAAAAACAAAAAAACAAACAAACAAATAAAGCCGCGTGGCATAGCCTCATTTCTTAGCATCTGCAAATTCACCAAGCTGCAAAGGTGTTATTGTAAAAAGTGTCACCTTGTTTTTGGACAGGGCTTTGAAATGCTGTTCTCTTACAGAATTTTTTGCTAACTGCAATGCAAATTCTATTTTATGTTAATGCAATCAAATGGAGGAAATGTAGAGAAGAGCTGATACAGCGAAGCCTGAGGAGGAAACTAAAGATGAAATAAATAAAATGGGAAAACAAAGCATAATGCAAATTTTTACATTATGGAAGTTTGGCAAGTGGAGCCGCAAGAGACAGTAAAGACATGAGAAGATCATTAATGTCTGGTCTAATCAAGCGGAGAATATAAAACATATAAAAAATTAAAGATACGCGTTGTTCTGAAGATCCAATTAAAGGATGCAAAATGAAGTGAGAGAGAAAGCTGGTCCGTTTTTATTTACAGCGATGTTCCCCATGGAGAGACATCAAAGCCGAGCAGGAAGAAACTAATATGCAATTTGGAAAAACTAACTGGCATTATAAAACAACAAATATTTCTCTGTCATCGAGAACCGCAGCTCATTAATGAGACGTGTGTTGAGAAGATCACATTAAGCTTTCAGATTAAATGATCTGAGAAAACGCAAGTTCCCCAATGATCCACATGATTTACTGTATAAACTCCATTTTAAATGGAACCAATGAATCTGAAATATCCAAAAGTATGTGCACCCCTAGCAATCACACCCATATGCGGTTCTTTGTCAAAGTGTTTCCATAAAGTCTGAATATAGAGTGTGTCTGGACACTGTATCACTGTTTCCCTTCACCACAACTAGGAGCCCCAAACACAATCCCAGCATGAAGATTTTCTTGTTCACTAAGTGAGCTCCATGAAGACTTTCATTCATTTTCTGTGTTTCTAGGCCGCTTAATCCTAATTAGGGTCGCAGGGAGGCTGGCACCCATCTCAACCAACTCTGGGAGAAGGCGGGGTACACCCTGAACCTTGTATAGCCAACCCATACAACACATACAACCATTCACACTCACATTCTCACCTAGGGGGGATTTGGAACAGACAATCAGCCTACGGTGCATGTTTTTGGACTGTGGGAGGAAACTGGTGTACCTGGAGGAAACCCATGCAAGCACGGGGAGAACATGCACACTCCACACAGAAACATCCCAGAATCGAACCCGGAACCATCCTGCTGTGAGGTGAACGTGCTAACCACTGCGCCACCATGCCTCCCTCCATGAAGACATAGTGAGTTAAATTTGGAAGAAAGGACAAGAAGTCGAGAGTCCTGCCCCGAGTCCTGACCTTAACCCCACTGAACACCTTTGGGATAAACTGGAACTGGAGCCTCCTCGACATCCTGGCATCACCAATGCTCCCATAATCACTCCCACCAAAATCTAGTGGAAAGACTTCCCAGAAGAGTGGAGGAGGGTTTTTTTTATAACAGTAAATACAGGAGGAATAATTCTGGAATGAGGTGGTTTACAAGCATGCACAGGTGTGATGGGGTTATGGTTTGCACATACTTTTGACCACATAGAGTGTACCTAGAGACAATGTAGAATCAGGTCTCAGATGTACAGTAGATATCACAATATATATTTTAACAGCTGATTGCAGATGTTCTTGCAAGTAAGTAAAGTGGGCGGGGCTTGCTAACTTCCCACACATACTACCACGTCTGGTGACTGTAGAGGTTGTTGGTGCAGGATGAAAAAAGAAACACTTTTAACTGTCACTCATCACTCATCGATGTTGTTAGCTCACCACTGATTGGACCACACACGTCTCGACAGCAATTCAACTTGCTAAACCATAGACAGCATCGTCCGCTGAGCTCTTTAGTAACCAATATGTTAATCATTACATCCAAAGTGCTTATTAAGAAGTTTCACGTCCCACAGCAGCAAATCTAATCAAATCTAATCCTTCCAGCTCTTGTGGGCCTGAGTCGATCCAGGAAAACCTGACGCTCTTAGCCCTGAAATTCATCTAATATAGGGGACTTTATGTGATAGAAAGCTTTATGGAGAAGGTTGGAGATGCGTACAAGATGAGTTGTGATACTAAAATCTGGGAAGGGAGCTCATGCATCCATTCGGTGAAAGTCAGGCTGTGTGTATGTTTGGATAATTAGCACTGTTACATCTGAATTTTAACCATGAAGTGCTGAATAGATATGCATGTCGCATAGTGGTAGTACCTCCAACTCACAGAAAGAAGGTCCTGGGTATGAGTCCTGGGTTTCTGCAAGGGCGTTTCTGTGTGCAGTTTGCATGTTCTTCCAGTGTTGGCATGGGTTTGCTCCAGGTTCTCCAGTTTCCTCCCACAGTCCAAAGACATGCGCATTAGACTAATTGGCTGTTTCAAATTGCCCCTAGGTGTGAGCGTCAGTGTGAATGAGTGTGTGTGTGTGTGTGTGTGTGTGTGTGTGTGTGTGTGTGTGTGTGTGTGTGTGTTGGCCCTGCGAGCGTCTGGTGAGCTGTTCAGGGTGTACCCCATCTTCGCCCAGTGTCAGCTGATATAGAATCCATCCTCCACACAACCCTAGTAGGATTAAGCGGTTTGGGAAGTGAGTGCCTTTCTCCTATAACACAGTGAAGCAACCTACCTTCCTGTAGGAAGGAAACAATCAATTCTTGCGCCATCGGGTCACATGACACAATCAACGTGTCACACGAAGAAGCAACTTATACAACTTATACAAACTCTTTAGAAATATTTTTGTTAACAGCATTAGTAAGATATATTGTTTGCGACTTCATAAAACGTTAAGGGACACCGTTATCGGTTCATTTGAATCATGTGTTGCAGTTCTCACTTTGGCCACTAGGGTTAATATTTGCTACTGAATTTAAGCGATTGCAAAACCTCCATAAGCACAAGCAAATCAACTGAAAACTGTCTTGTATCTGTTAAACAATGACATTTTTTAAATTGATGGTGACCTAAAAGAGCCCATTAGGGTTTCATAAGTAATTAATTAGTGATTAGTTTTTTTTATGGATGGTGCTACGAGTTAGGACTCTGTGAAGATTAGCAGAGCTGCCCACGTGCAAAGCGCACAGAGAACAAGGTAGTGCATCAATTACGGCTCGTGGTTTTCCATATGTGTTCCACTACAGGTTTCCTAAATATAAACAAAATATCTTTGGTTACAAAAAACAGACTGGACTTGAGTTCACCTTGTAAACTTGTAAACACTAACTATTCGTAATGATTATGCATTACACACTATAGAGGAGCTCCACTGTCAGGAAGTATCTAAATACATATATTTGTTGAACAGGTAATATAAATGGTGGTGACATTGACAACCTGTACACTCTCATTTCCTCCATTTTCTCCAAGTCCCAGAAAGAATACCTGTAGAAAACTACTGAAAATGGTACTGGTATGTGATTAGCGGGAGGCTAGAGCCAGGCTCCAGGAGCTGTAATGGAGCTGATGGCGGTGCTACTAAAGCCTGTAATCATCTCCAACAGTTTCTTTGTCATCGATGAATCAGGAGCATTTACAGTCAGAGTTCTGTTCATGATGGACGCGAATCAGAAGCTGAACCGCAGACATGGATCTCAAAGTGAGCTATCAGCGTCATGTAGCGCACATCACACCACCAAGAGCCCATTTCATACTAATGTATCACTTTATATCGGGATCGGAAATAGAGAAATGTCTCACATCATGGAGGCATTCAAGAGGCTCGTCTTCAAATATGACACATGACACTCTTAGTCATGGATCTCCATCCAGACGTCAGCATGGAGGTGAATGATTCATCGGGATCATAATTTGTCTTGACATAAAAAAAAAACATAGAAAAAGGGATGAAAATGCCCAGAATTTCAGAAAAATGTTTTAAAGGTACTCTTTGGTGTGGGGAACAAAAAGTTTAGTGGAAAATAGAAAAACCAAAGCTTGCTTCTAATTTGAAATGAGCTTACTATGCAGGGTGGCGGGGCTCTCCCTCAGAGATAGGGTGAGAAGCTCGGCCGTTCAGGAGGAGCTCCGAGTAGAACCGCTGCTCCTCTGCTTTGAGAGGACCCAGTTGAGGTGGCTTGGGCATCTAGTGAGAATGCCTCCTGAACGCCTCCCTGGTGTGGTGTTTCGGCATGTCCAACCGGGAAGAGACCCCGGGGTCAACCCAGAACACGCTGAAGGTACTATGACTCTCTGCTCGTCTGAAAATGCCTCAGTGTCCCCCCGGAAGAGCTGGAGGAAGAGACTGGGGAGAGGGACGTCTGGACATCACTGCTTAGGCTGATGCCGCCATGACCCGACCCCTCAAGCGGAAGCAAAATAAGGAGATAATAGCTTAAACAACAAGATAATAAATATTAAAAAAATAACAACTCCAATTAATGGGGGTTATTAATTAACAGGAAAGCTCACTGTACATTGAGTGTTGAGCCTTTAGACAGAAGACAAACATGATCATTAGAATATTAGGCCACACCCACTAGGACAATGAAGTCAGAAGGTTCTGTTTTGTTTTTTCAGGAAATGTTAATATTTCACACTGCTGCACTCTCTCGTATTTTCTTGAAGGAGAGGAACATGTTTCATCAGGGCCTCACACACACACACACACACACACACACACACACACACACACACACACACACTGTCAAACACACGACTAAACGGCTGAGTGAAGGTTAATGAAGCATGCATCTGGCGAGACATGAAGATGGATTTTGTTTCAGGATAAAGCTGTGTGAAAAGAGACACCATACGTCTTTGGGAAACGAATAAAATAACGAGAAGACGAAATGAAAAGAATGAAAAATGGAATGAAGCGTGCAATTCGTTCTGCACTGCAGCTGATTTTTCATATTGCAGGCTGAGTGAGGAACTGCAGTAGGTCTGTTTTACTGCTCTGTATCTTGTGCAAGCGGAATGAAATGAAATGAAATGAGTTGCAATTATACAAAATAACAAGCATAAAAGTGTAAATAATGCCTAAATATTCTCGGCAAACACATGGAGAAATGTTCTTTGGTCGATGAGACCAAAATTTAACTCAGTTTAAAAGTGCTACATTTGTCACAACCTCAACACTGTGAATCACATCCCTACCATGAAGCATGTTGTGGAAGCATCACGCTCTGGGGATGATTATGAACAGGTTACAGTTGTATCCTCTGAGGTATAGGAATATTTCACCTTCTCCAATTAAGGTCTATTGCATGATAGACAAACAGCAGGTGGGACCTATAATAGGCTCTGTTTGTGATTGGTGCACCGACTTGATAGATAGATAGATAGATAGATAGATAGATAGATAGATAGATAGATAGATAGATAGATAGATAGATAGATAGAT
>JBCNYH010000022.1:17303085-17313193 GCA_039654325.1 Tandanus tandanus | reverse complement strand
TCGCGGGGAGGCTGGCGCCCATCTCAGCCAACTCTGAGTGAAGGCGGGGTACACCCTGAACAGCCATTGCACGGCCATGGCAGCATTTTTAAATTTTCTCTTTCATTTATGGTCCAATACATTTTTGTATTCCTTTTTACTGGAAAGAAAAAATTGCACAACCCCACTCTGCATATAGCAGGCACTTTCCTTGTGTAAGTACTGATGTCGCCAGCGATGTACTTGCATTCTTTCGAGACATACCCAAACCCAAACCAACAACATTCATCCATCTGCAGTTTGGATTACATAATCAAGCACTGAGGGAAAAAACCTTGAATTTTCCAGGTAATAGAATTCATAGGTAAAAAGTCACTCACTCACTTGATCACTCAATCATCTGCTGAACTGCTTAGTCCTATTAGGGTCGCAGGGAGGCTGGTGCCTATGTCAGCCAACACTGGGTGAAGGTGGGGTACACCCTGAACAGCTCACCAGACCATCGCAACAGAACGCACACAATCAATCACATTCACACCCAGGGTCAATTTGGAACAGTTAGTTATCATTATGTGCATGTTTGTACTGTAGGAGGAAACCGGACTACCCAGAGGAAACCCACACAAGCAAAGGGAGTGAAAAGAAAAACACACAGAAATGCCCGTGCCAAGCCCAAGACTTAAACCCAGGACTTTCTTGCTGTGAGGCGGACATTCTAACTACTACACCACCGTGCCGCCCTGCAGGCTATTCCAGAGCAGTGTTGTGCCATATTTCTTATTATTGTTAATAAATAGACAATAGTTTATTATTGTTAATAAATAATTGTCTTTATAATTGTTATTAAATAATTGTTCAGTTTCAATAGAAAGTATTGAACAGAATGCCTATAATCATCTTGTTCACATCTGACCAGCAACCTGCTGTTGTGCACACTGTGTCTACCTCAGACACACTTCGGCCTTTAAGTCAGTTACACTACTGCAGAATTAGTATATACGCCTGCACCGCTAGCACCACTCATGCTGGGTCCTCTCTATTAAAAATGTCATGTGACCTGCTGTAAAACAGTGTTTTAATAGGTGGGCAGATGAACGTAAACATGAGCAGCGTTTGCTATCACCAGAATGAACACTGCTCACAGTCACGCACATTATTTGTAAGCTGAATCTGAGCATTCACAAAAAACCTGAACGCATTCAGGGAACAACACCGCTCCAGAGGATGCCATTTTCTGAGCATCTCTTTTTACCAGAAACTTTTCTGTTCAGTGCCGGTTATGAAGAATGGGGGAAAAAACACGTCCGGTATAAAGTGTGACATTTCAGAGTAATGTGAAAATGAGTGCTGAGGATGTCGTGTACAGATGAGATTCAGGAGGAGAAGGTGGGGGAAGGAGGATGAAGAGAGGCTCATTGTAGATGCAGTGAAAGGAAAGGGCCAAAAGAAAAAGCTGAAGATCTCTGTGTCAGAGTGAGAGAGGAAGAGAGAGAGAGAGAGAGAGAGAGAGCCAGAGAGAGGAGAGAGAAAGAGAGGAGAGAGAGAGAGAAAGAGAGGAGAGAGAGAGAGAGAGAGAGAGAGAGAGGAGAGAGAGCAAGAGAGAAAGAGAGGAGAGAGAGAGAGAGACAGTGAGAGTGAGAAAGGAGATAGAGAGAGCGAGAGAGAGAGTGAGAGAGAGAAAGAGAGAGAGATCCTGCAGTCAATAAAAATTCATGATCTTCAGTAATATGACAGAAGGAACTGCATACAGATCAGTGGAGAGAGAGAGAGAGAGAGAGAGAGAGAGAGAGAGAGAGAGAGAGAGAGAGAAAGGGAGGGAGAGGGAGGACAATTTCCTTCCACTCTGATGTAATCACCAAACCGAAAACATCCCACATGGATTAAAATAATTTTACTCATTCACTGCTTATTATTGAAGAACTTAAACAGGGGGTACAAACTTTTCATCTAGCATTTTTATTTTTTATTAGTATTGTTTATAGTATAATCTGTACACATTACTTGCCTTATGGAAAAATATCTGGTCCATAATCACTGTCTGTGGGGTGTACAAACGTTTGCACTTCCAATTTCACATGAAAACATTGGTGAAAATTAATCTCATTTAATTTCCTTTCTTTTGAAAGGAATAAACTCCAAATAAACTCCAAATTCAAATGCGTTCTGAGTTCTGGATTGTGATTGGTCAGAAGGTGGTGATTAATGTTCTATTACAGTGGCTCTGTCAGTAGTGCAGGATTATATTAATGCACTCGTTCCTAAATGTTATTGTTGCTATAGTAACAGATCATTCAGGGCATGTACAGGGGTCTGTACTGGGTCGTGTACAGCACACACTCTACTAATAATATACAGATTGGAAGGAGTCTATAGTGACAGCACGTTGTAACTTTGTAACAGAGGTGTTTACGCTTCTTTGCGGTTTCTCTATTACATGTCATGCTGTGTATTTATTTATTTATTTATTTATCATTGACTTCAAGAAAGAGAAAAAGGGAACTTTTTGAGATAAAATTTATAAAAATAAAAAGTATTACAAATAGGTAAAGTTCAAACAGTTTATTTTCATATATATATATATATATATATTTAATGACATTACAGTCAGGAAACAGTCAGGTTTCCCTGTACAATGAAAATTGCACGATGGCCTGGCGAGCTGTTCAGGGTGTACCCCGCCCTCGCCCAGAGTCAGCTGAGCTGGGCACCAGCCTCCCCGTGACCCTAATTAGGATTAAGTGGCTTAGAAAATGAATGAATGAATGAATGAATGAATGAATATATAGACTACACGACAAAAATATAGAAATATAGATACAGACTATACATAGACATAAGACTGTGGCAGTGCAATGTAAATATGCTGTGCACATAAATAGGGTGGCAGGATGGTATAATGGTTAGCATGTCTGCCTCACAGCAAGAAGGTCCTAGGCTCAATTTCCAGGCTTAGGCGTGTCTGTGTGGAGTTGATTTGTTCTGTACGTGCTTGCGTGGGTTCCTCCAGGTACTCCAGTTTCCTCCAACAGTCCAAATATATGCACATTGGGCTAAGTGGCTGTTCCAAATTGCCACTAGGTGTGAGTGTGAGTGTGAATGGTTGTCTGTGTGTTGCCCTGTGATGGTCTGGCGAGCTGTTAAGGGTGTACCCTGCCTTTGCCCAGTGTTGGCTGAGATAGGTACTAGTAGTAGTATTAGTAGTAGTAGCAGTGGTAGTGTTAGTAGTAGTAATAATAGCGGTGGATAGGAGTAGTAGTAATAGTAGTAATAGTGTTAGTAGTAGTATTAGTAGTAGAAGTAGTAGCGGTGGTAGTGTTAGTAGTACTAGTAGTAGAAATGTTAGTAGTAGTAATATTAGTAGAAGTAGTAGTAGTGGTGGTACTAGTAGCAATAGTAGTAATAATAGTAATAGTGGTAGTTGGTAGTAGTGGTGGTAGTAATAGTTGCAATAGTAATAGTAGTAGTTAGTAGTAGTAGTAGTAGTAATATTAATAGTAGTAGTAGTAATAGTAGTAGTAGCAATAGTACTAGTAGTAGTAATAGTAGTAGTAGTGGTAGTCAGTGATGTTTTTTGTGAAACGCCATACAATGAAACACTTGCCAATAATTTCTTTATTTAAAAATAGCATGGCATACTTTTTATCCATTTATTGTTGCATTTATTATTACATCAGTAAAAAAAGTTACTTTCTGTTCTTATTTATTCAGAGCAGCTATAAATGCCTCTCTCTCTGCCTGCCTCTCTCTCTCTCTCTCTCTCTATCTATCTATCTCTCTCTAATAAGTGAATTTATAGATGGTGTATCGTCTCTCAGCAGCTGTTCGAGAGTCACAGACATTACACCCCTACTGATAAAACACAGACATGCGCACACACACACTCTCTCTCTCTCGCTCTCTCTCTCTCACTCTCTCTCTCTATCATCCATTACTGAATACTGACCTTGCACTTCTCATCATGCCTTATCACACACTCTTAGAATGCAGACATTACAGTGTACAGAAGTGTGCTATCTCTCACTCTTTCTCTACACTCTGACTTTACGACTGTTTAATGAAGTTTTATTACTTACCGCTAATTAGCTAGTGGCTACGTTAATACTGCAACTGGCACTAATTGCTGACTGTAGCTCAATGACCGCCAACAAGAATGTGCTGCATCTGGTGGATGATGCGTGCTCACACACCCACCCACATACACACACACACACACACACGCACACACATGCACACACACGCACACACAAATACATAAGCTAGCTAGATAGCTAGTACTGACAAGGAACTCTCATTGAGGCATATTACTAAAAGTTTACTAGCTAGTAGTACAGCACGCATTAGCACTTACATCATGATTATTGGGGCCTCATATCATGTGATACAGGATCACACAAACATTAAGTGATCGACATGTACTTTTGAGTGTTTACTATGGCGAATACAAGGATATTTTCTGAGGTTAAGCTTACAGAGAAAGATGTTTCTGGTGCCTCATTAACCTATAGCGAGCTCACCCATACTCAGAGTGTCAGATGAAAAGGTAGTTGGAGTATCGTGGATCACCCATACTCAGTGTGTCAGATGAAAAGGTGGTTGGAGTATCGTGGACTGCATGTGAAAACACTTCTGAAGTGATAAGTTGTCCATATGCATGTAAGCTACTGCATATTATGTCATACATACGTTGTATCAGTGGAAATTCCACCGACATTACCATCGTTTTAATATAAAATCTGTGGTGCAGATTTTTATGTTGAAAAATCCATAAAATTGTGAAAACTAATAATTGAAGCAAGAGGCAGTGGTTCCCCGTTGGTAGGGTGCTGGATTACTGATCCGAAGGTCGGGGGTTCAAGTCCCACTATCAATGGGATGTCACTGCTGTCCTTGCTAAGTGGGTTATTAAAGGCCGGCCATGTCCCTCACTGTCTATGGAGGAAGGCATGTAAAAGAACCATTGCTGATTTTCATCAAGAGTAGGCTGCTAAGCCATCAGCATGTTTCTGTGAACAAGTGCATGCGGACTGGTGTGATCTATTTTCAGCAACGCAGGAGCATTGGCAATGAGTGCTAGTGAGCTAGCCTATTTTTATTAGCATACTAGGTAGTTTGCCAGCCACTAGATTTATTTACTCTTGCATGTGCTCAGTGTCATGGTAGCTGTCAGTTTCGCAAACTTGGAGAATTCTAAAGTGAAGTTAACACCAGAGTTACGTAGCGTCAACACCATTTTAAGAACAAGTTAAATGTTTGCTAACAGGTGAGTGGTTTTTATGTCGCTAAGTGCACATATGCAATCTGCTAGTGTATGTTTGAGGTAAACCAACAACCCCAAATTTACTATGCTGGGAGAACACACACACACACACACACATGCACACACACACACACACACACACACACACACACACACACACTGCTAAACTGAACTAAATGATTTACCTCAGGGTACCATGGCTTTTAACCCCCTGAGGCAAGTCTGTAAAATGAGTGTAGTGAACACACGAACACATACACCCACATACACACACACACACATACACACACACACACACACACACACACACACACACACACATTTGTGAGGATAAGGAGTGTTTGGCAGCACAAACGCGAAAATGGGAACACAGCCGTCTCTTTACTCTTACAGAGGATAAAGTAGGACAAGGACAGGAAATGACAAATCTCTCTTTCTCTCTCTCTCTCTCTCTCTCTCTCTCTCTCTCTCTCTCCATGCCCCCCACCCCCCATTAAGCGAGCTAATGTTAGCATAGTGCTAGGTGTTTAGCTAATGTTGTTAAACAACATCATTCCATACAGTGTAATTTATATTGTATACTCTATTTTTCTTTAGAATTTGTGTTATATATTTGTTCATTGTACTGCCAGGCTATACTGGGCCTCCCTGCTAAATCCGGTGATAGGCTTAAAACAAAGCACTTTTATTCACAAGTTTATTCACAGGAACATGTACAGCACACACTTTTTTACACATATGTACAGCACACAATTAATAAAATTAAGACTAATAATAAATACTTTTTAAAATATTGTTTAACAAATGAAAACATATGTAATTGTTGATATAGTTGATAAGTTTTCTTGAAAGAGGTGTTTATGTAACATTGAGTATCCGGTTTCAGGGCTTTGTAACAGTCAGAGGTAAAACTGTAACTTTTTTATGACATCTTCAGGACAGAAAAGTTTTACACTTCTTTACAATTTCCCGGTCACATGACATACTACAGTGGAGTCTAACTTCAAGTGATTAAAAAAGAACTAATATCGTATTACTAATACTAGTATTAATAGTGGTAGGAATGAGAGGTATATAATGCTTGATGTGGAGTGATTGTTTATGGAGTGGAGTGATAAGTCTGGAGTAATCTGTGCTATGTGATCAATATAAATATATAAAATGCAGTGACCGGTGTGGAGTGAGTGATGTGGAGTAATCAGTATAGAGTGGAGTGATCAGTGTGGCGTTATCGTTATGGAGTGCTCAGTATGGAGTGGTGTGTTCGATATGGAGTGATCGGGATATAATGGAATGGACTGGAGTGGTCAGTGTGGAGTGGTCGTATTTTGAGTGATTGGTATGGAGTGATCAGTATAGAGTGGAGTGGATTGAACGATATGGATTGACATGATTGGTATGTAGAGATTAGTATGGAGTGGAGTGATCAGTGTGGAGTAATTGGTATGGAGCTGTGTGATCGGTATGGAGTGATTGTTGTGAAGTGATCGGTGTGAAGTGGAGTGATTAGTGTGGTGTGATCGGTATGAGGGATCAGTACGGGATGAAGTAATCAGTGTGAAGTAATCGGTATGGAGCGGTGTGATCACTGTGGAGTGATCGGTGTGGAGTGATCGGTGTGGAGTGGTCGGTGTGGAGTGATCAGTGTGGGGTGATCGGTGTGGAATGCTATTTTTTCAGTATTTTTCCTCCTGTTTGAAGTTTGTTGGCAGAGGTGTACATTTTAATAAGAGGTAAAAAGGTGCATTAAACATGTCGGAAAAATCAGGTTTATTTGTTTATTTTATATTATTGTTCCTCCTGTATGGATTTGTATTCATTTTCTTCACATCTTGGCATGTAGAGAAGAAAACATTTACCCCCTCAACGCCGCTGAATCGTATTTCCTGCAACTCGAGGTGTCTTTTGTTCTTCATCTTTTTTGTCTTTGTGTTGCAGTGACAGAGACGAGAGAGACGCTCACACACTGTTTACTTTACACAGGCTCAGTGGAAGAAATCACATTCCTATTACTGTCACTGTTCCATCTAATACTGACTCGTGTGTGTGTGTGTGTGTGTGTGTGTGTGTGTGTGTGTGTGTGTGTGTGTGTTTGTGTGTGTCAGATGTATCTCTTTCTCCATGGTGGTGACACACTGCCGATTTCCTTTGAACCCTTATATGTCTGGGCTGTAATGAAGGCTTCACCATCTCTGGACATCAGTTTAAATTTTAGAAAAAAAAAATTTCATGTATTCATTTACCAAACTAAAATGACATTACCGTATTCTCTTCATCAAAGTGATGATGTATGAATTAAAAGTTAACATTGTCTGTGTCATACAATGCATTTCATTATATTTCATTTTTATCCTCACAATATATAAATAGTCTCTTATTCTTTATTTTCAAGTTTTATCATGAATTAATACATGGGTAGAAGTCTAGTAGAACATCTGCACCAGGTTTCAGTCCTGTACATTTGGGAATGAATAATTGTTTAGGAGCGTGTTTATCCTTTTAAATAATTAATGGTAAGTAATTAAAATTTCTGGTTTCAAGTCCTAATAAAGGATAAAGTGTTTCCAAAAATGAAATGTAATGAGAAAATTATAATAATCAGATATCTCTTAAGTCTGAAGGTGGTATCTTTATTTTTGGTAAATCAATTCGAGAAATTATTTTCAGTACATTTTGTTTGTTTGTTTTTTATGCCTCAAAAAACATGAATTAAAAATTAATAGACTTTGGAAGACTGCATTTTTTGATGTGTGTTTTTTTATATTTTTCTCTCTTTTTTTAATTTCCCTTCAGGGCTTCTGTATGAAACACACAACACTGTAATTAAACAACGCAGGCGGTGCAGATACACGTTCACTAGAAAAACAGATGAGTGTGGAATAATTGATCAAAGAGGACACACACACACACACACACACACACACACACACACACACACACACACACTATTAGATGGAACAGTGACAGTAATAGAAATGTGATTTCTACCACTGAGACTCGTCACAAAGTTAATTAGATTTACACCTAATTCTGTATTTATTTTTATTTGCATGATAGATGGAGAAAAGAATCCAAAACAGAATTAAAAATAGTTGCATTAAATAAAGATAAATAAATAAATATGACACAGACACTAGTTCATACTTTCATTCTGACTTTTATATAAAAATTATTTGATGTCATATAACTGTTTATGCAAATGTATGAAATTACTCCACTGATATAATTTCCAGAAAAATTATTATTATATAATATATAGTAGTGTTTATTGTGAAAAAAAAAAAAGAAAAGAAAAGTAATTTTAAATAATCCAAACACAAACCTATGTCTGCACTTCTGTAAAGCTGCTTTGTAATCATGACTGCTATACTTATTTTTATTGATTTATATTATTTATAATAAATTTGCATATAGTCTGCACTACCCTTTGAAGCCCTGCCCTTTCTCATACATATTCATGAATCTGGAGGTGTGAAGATATGACAGCAAGTGTGTGTGTGTGTGTGTGTGTGTGTGTGTGTGTGTGTGTGTGTGTGTGTGTACACACAATACATACTACACATCCAAACATCTAACTAAACATTAAAAATGAACTGATCAATAACCTCTGCATGCAGAAGAAGAGATGAACAGAGAAGCAAGTTTGGGTTTGTCTCACTGCTCTTCTTGACTCATCCAAGACATTTTTCTCTTCTGTTACATAGCAGAAAACCAGTGATTTAAAGTGCAGTATTGATCTTAAAAGTAGATCCAGATGAGCAACAGATCGTATCCATCCATCATCCTGCTCCTCAGAACAGTGGAGTTTCTTATTAAAGCTGCCATCAGACATCACAGAACGTCAATATTATACTTGAGCCTCATAGATCATGCTTTAACACATAATAAACCAATCCAAACATCCCATGTGTTACATCAAGTCATTGAACATGGCTGTGTTAGGCATTGCTCATACAGTGCTTTCTCAAAGTTATCATTTATAACTAATATGCATACTGATGCAAGTTGACTACAAGTGGAAAAGCTGATAGTGAAAATCTGCAAAAATTTACCGGCGAGTCAGTAAACATTTGAAAAAAGTTAAAACAGCACATAATGATGTGGTGTCACTCCGTAATAACTTGACATATACTGTACATTTATCTATCTACTCTGACTACTGGGCTTGATTTTTAAACAATTAAATAAAAGTTACTGTTGCTTTAATATGTGTTTTATTTTAATTAATAATATGTCATAACACATTATATTTCATTACAGATTGTGTCATCATTCTGTTATAGAATACAACATGTTTTCTTAAGTTATAAATACATGTTGAGTTTTTTCTCTACGGATGAAAAACAAGTGTCAATAACATCACTGAATTATTCAGTCGTAAATCTCAGTTTGTCTTTCTCAGCCAACAATAAATATTCATCCCCATAAATATATTCATATAAACGAGGCCATGTAGTGAAACTCCTCATAAATATGTCCACTTCCAACAATACATCCCGCCTTTTACATTTTTCATGGAGCTGGCGGTTTTCCCAGAATCACATTTTTTACCCGGTGTTGACCTTCTCTATTTGAACTGCATTGTAGCTCTTCATCCTTCTGAATAATTAACATTCATTTGAACAAGCTGTCGCATCACTTCAGAATCACTGGGGTCAGAGCCTCAGGGTTGCAGGTGAGCGACACAGACGTAAAAAGTACTCAGCTACATGTAGTATAATTAAATCACAGTTATTTTCATTGATAGAGTGCTGCTATCACTCTGAAGTGTAGTGTTTTCCTTTAACAACAAAGTCTCATTCATTCATTCATTTTCTTCCGCTTCTTCCGGGGTCGGGTCGCGGGGGCAGCAGCCTAAGCAGTGAGGTCCAG
>JBCNYH010000022.1:17281339-17295028 GCA_039654325.1 Tandanus tandanus | reverse complement strand
TCGCCTTCGAGCCCCTCCCCCAGGCCTGGCTCCAGGGGGGACCCCGGTAACCCGCGTCCGGGCAAGGGAAACTGTGTTCTTGAAATTATTGCGCTCATAACAACAAAGTCTGGAGTGAGTTATTCCGCTTATACCACAGATATATCATACAACCACCTTTGATTACAACTTGGATTAACTAATGAATGAAACATCACACATTTTAGAGATTACAGCTCAACATTTTATTTGCAAAAAACATATGCATGTTCCTCATTGGCGTGATGAGTGAGTTAGACTAGTTAAGCCAGATCTATTGTAATGTACAGGATAAAACCATCATTCACTGATTCGTATTCAATACCGTATATCTAAGTGCTGCTACAGCATACAGCTAACAGTCAGGATAAAAAGGTTGCTATCATGTCTGCTAGATAGCCA
Organism: Tandanus tandanus; assembly: GCA_039654325.1. Lineage (NCBI taxonomy): Eukaryota > Metazoa > Chordata > Actinopteri > Siluriformes > Plotosidae > Tandanus > Tandanus tandanus. Next base: position 17,294,608 of record JBCNYH010000022.1, on the reverse strand, counting down.
ACATTTTAGCTAGAAGCACGAACAAGTTAACCAGCAAGCTAATGAAAGCCCAACGGAATTCGGTTAAGCCAGCTAGCCAACTGAGTTAACATCTTAATAGTGTACAGTCTGCGTCATTAAGGTTACAACCATAAGAAGAGCAAAAGAACATTTTCCGGTTAATTGTGCCGAAAACTGTATGTCAATCACTTTTTCACCAGGTGCCCTAATTACATCTACCTAAATAATTTCATGGATTCAGTTTAACTCAAGTCAGTGTGTTTAGTACTCTGTCTCTATAACTAGCTACGCAATGTGAGACATGCTAACACCAAGTGTTGCAACACAAAAATCACTAGTTAGCTAACGTTGAGTATCTAGAAATAACTTCTATTTGCATCATTCAAAATTCTGCCAAGTTTGCATCATTCAAAATTCTGCCAAGCAGTTGAGTCACATGATAAAGTCTGGAACTATCAATTTGTCAAGTTCACACAATCAACCACAAATCAGTCCATCATGTCCTGGAGCTCCTGATTTTCTCCCTGCTGAGAGTGAGGGAGGTGATTCACTTTAGTTTGACTTGAGAGCTTTAACCTTCAGGGAAATTTAAGAGCCCCAGTCAGAGTTGTTTTACTCTTAATCTGTGAAGAGGTGAAGCCGTTGAACAAATTGAAATACGAACGGCCAGCCACGGGACACAACTTCATTCTTCCTTACAATGGCTGCAGTAAAATAAAGGAGAGCCCTGGCCAGGAAACAGGATATTTATCCTTTCTGAATTTAGCTTTCTCAGTATTTTAATTAAACATGGAATCTGTTTGTGGAAAAATCACAGCAACGCTAACATTAAACCCACGTTGCAAGCTGCTCTGTTTCCCGCCTAGCATTAATATCTGACATTATCGCGTTCTCAATCACAGCCGTAAGACCTAAATTATTCGGGAGAATATGGTAAGACAGAAGCTGACATTTCCTCCAAATAACTTGTGATATTTGTACAAACCATGAAGCTCTCAAAACTCCTCCTATTGTCCATACACATGATACAGTGGATGAATCATTTCGGTGAATCATAGACTCCTTTCCAGCCACTGGTTCGGTCCCCTGCACCTGTAGTCAGTCAATCAGTGAGCGATTTTAATTTTAAGATAGCAGTCCTCACCAGTCCTCTGCTGAGCGGTAGCGAATCAGAGGTTGGGTAGGAGTCTAGATGAATCATGGACAGATGTTTGGATTTTTCCGTCACCATGAAATGAATTGCTATAATAATCTGAATGCATTACGAAAGTAAAGTTGCACTGTTTCCGGGGATTTTTCCTGAAAATTGCACAATTTTTTTCCATTTACACAGAGGCATTTGTTTTCTCCGTATACATGGACCACACTTATTGCATTGAAAATATACCCTTTTCCATGTTTTTCTTATGAGTATATGTATATATTGTGAGTTTAAGTGGCCCTCTGGGGAAAAATCAGAAGGTGCCCAGCTGTCAGGTATTATCCAAAACTCTTGATAGGGCATGTCATTAGATCTCAGGTGTCAATGAGTCCATATATGGAAATGTGAGGCTGTAAGTAGTTTGTGGCTTATAGACCATTAATGGAAATGTGGTTGTGTTATAGGTAACATACATGAAAATGAGGACATAATTGAGGCCATAAATGGGACAGTGAGCATGTCAGTGTGATATTAGTTGGTTGGCGTTGGAGGAACAGGTGTGACCTACATCACAGATGTCAAACTCAAAGCCTGCGGGCCAAATTCGGCAATCCAACTCAAACGCAAGAGCTTTCAAAGAATATTATTATCGTACATCCTTCCACTAGGTGGCGGTGGCCTATTTTAAGTAAACAGCTAGTCATTTATGACTCTAGAAAGATTCCATGCTAGCTTGTCGCTGTAAAGCGTTGTCAGAAAATGCAAGTGAATAAAGGAAAAGAGGACAAATGCCCAAACGAATCATTTTGCCATTTAGAATTCATGGTTGCTCTTTTAGAATAGATGCTCAGTGTTTACTCGGCCCTCAATCACCTATAAATTTAGTGATGTGGCCCTCAGTGAAAATGAGTTTGACACCCCTGGCCTACATACTCTGCTGTACGGAGAACAGTGCACTGTACAAGCCAAAATTACTGATACCTGGTGCTGCTAGCTACTTCCACTAGCTAACCAGATTCTTCAGTCTAGACTATTCCATGAAAAGGGAAAAAAACATGGAATTAAAGTATTTTATAGATAGAACGTATTTTTTTATTATTTTTAGGAATTAGATAGTTAATAATAGATAATAATATTAAAAGAAATTTACCAAACAAGGACTACTGAAATGAACAGGCCTTCAGCCAACCAGCTACCTCTGTGGTAATCAACTAGGCCTGTGCTTACTGGGTCTCCTGTAAAGTATTTTATGGATAGAACATGTATATTTTCAAGAAAAGAAAAAGAATGCTATACTGCGTACAGTCTAAAGAATACATAATAACAGTTATTCTGCTGCTGGTCACGTATAACTATCTCACTCATATATTAAACATGAAAAATTTAAATTTAAAAATTAAAAATTTTATTAGCCATTTAGCTAATTAATCATACTTCTAAATGTTTATAATTTATGATTCAAGCTCATTTTTCTTTAAAACCTGGTGTGAATAATCAATAACATCAGCAGTGATGGAGTTTTTCAGATCCTCAGGGATGCTAGACTTCTTTAAAAAGAGCTTTTGTCGATGCAGAAAGATCTCTATTTAAGGTTAAAGATCTCCTTCCTGCTCATGTGTTTATAATGAATTGCTGTAAACCCTAAGATGGAACCTTTAGTGGGTTTATGTTTATATTCACATGGCTTTTGTGTGTCATGGTGCTCGAGGAAAAACCTTTATTCACAGGTGTGAGTTTATGAAGTGATTTAAATATGAATCTGCAGCATCAAGTGTCTCTGAATAAATTCCAGCTCAAAAATGTCAACTCTTTTAGTGTCCTTTGGCTCAACGTCAATATTTTACAAGCAGGTGTTGCTATCTGCATTGGAAATCATTTTGGACTCCATCAGCACATAGAATTTCTAAATACTTACAGAAATCACACACAGCACACACTTTCACCAGGGTCCTTGTAACACCTTATACAACCTTGTAGATGGAAAGTGAATGGAATAGAGGAAAAAAAGCACAGTCCAGATGATTATTAGTATACTTTCTTACTCACTCACTTATTTGCCAAACCACTTAATCCTACTAGAGTCACGGGGAGGCAGGTGCCTATCTCAGCCGACACTGAGCTAAAGCACAGCTCGCCCGACCTTGGCAGGGCAACACACACACAACCATTCACACTCACTTTGTACCTATGGGCAATTTGAAACTGCCAGTTAGCCTAATGCGCATGTCTTAGGACTGTAGAAGAAATCCATGGGTACCCGGAGGAAGCCTACACAAACCCCACACAGAAACACCCGAGCCCAAGACTTATACCTTGGACCTTCTTGCTGTGAGTCAGACGTGCTAATTACTACTTTGTCACCGTGCTGCACCTGATTATTAGTATTCATGGATAAAAGCTTATGTGTCCTAACAGAACCCCAATTTTTCTTTATTCTCTCTAAAAACACAGCTTGTCATGTGACTTTGAAAACATAAAGAAGTGTAAAACTTCTCCATCCTGAAGATGTCGGAAAACTTAAAGTTACAATTTACCGCTGACTGTTACAAAGCAGGGCGGCACCGTCAGTGGTTAGCACGTTTACCTCACAGCAAGAAGGCCTGGGTTCGATTCCCGTTAGGTTTGGGCGTTTCTGTGTGGAGTTTGCATGTTCTCCCCATGCTTGCGTGGGTTTCCTTTGGGTACTCCGGTTTTCTCCCACAGTCCAAAAACATGCACGTTAGGCTAATTGGCTGTTCCAAATCACCCCTTGGTGTGAGTATAAATGGTTGTGTGAGTGTTGGCTCTGTGATGGCCTGGCAAGCTGTCCAGGGTGTACTCCGCCGTTGCCCAGAGTTGGCTGAGATGGGCACCAGACTCCCTGCGACCCTAATTAGGATTAAGCAGCTTAGAAAATGAATGAATGCTACAAAGCACTGGACACATGTTTTAGGTTATGTAAAGAATCGGCTGTACAAGTCACTGTAAATGATCTGTTACTATAGAAACGATTATGTAAAAATAATATATAGATTTAGGTGCTGCCTAAAAGCCTAGCCCAGGATAGATGTCTCTTTTTATAGGTGTCCAAGCCTGGGTGTTCTCCACCTTTCCTTTGTTACTCTGACTTCTGCTTTCATTTGTATCATCTGTCTTGTTAGTTTACATCCTTTAAAAGAGGTCATGTTCTGTTCAGCTTCTGATTTTGGAGTTTGCTCCACAAACATTTATTTACCTGCAAGTTTGTCTGCCTACATGAGTTGCATTGTATTTTTTATTCTGCCCGAGTCTGAGTGGTGGTGTTTAAGCTTCTAATTTTTGGGTTCCTGTTTCACGCAGACACTGGACATGACACGGGGCAACCAACCAAGCCATGTTCCATGACTATAGTGCTCCACTCAGGAGCTCTGCTATAAATCTGAACTACTGTCAGAGCTGCTCTTATGAAAGCTTAATCACCACCTTCTGACCAATCACAATCCAGAACAGCATGGGACATCATTATGAACAAGTATAAAGAGACAATAAAGATTGACCACAAATGTACCTTTAATTTAAAGAATTCCGGATCATTCATTCATTCATTCATTTGTTGAAATGTTTCATCGTACTAAGGTCTCAGCTGACTCTGGGTGAGAGGGCGGGGTACACCCTGAACAGCTCGCCTGTCCATTGCAGGGCCAACACACACACACACTTATTCGCACTAACACCTAGGGGCAATTTGGGACAGCCAGTTTGCCTAATGTGCATATCGTTGGTCTGTGGGAGGAAACCAGCGTACGCGAATGCACAAGCAAGGGGTGGACATGCAAACTCCATACAGAAACACTTTCACCAAGCCCCCGACTTGATCCCAGGACCTTCTTGCTGTGAGGCTGACGTGCTAACCACTACACAGCCATGCTGCCCTAATCATCCATTGTGCGGATATTATAGCATAAAGATGTCTTTGATAACAAAAGATTACTTTCTTTTCATCATCATTTGCACTCTCAGAATTTTACAAAACATAATCTGGTGTTGATCATGGTATCCCTTCACATGGAAATTTCATCTCAGCTGTGTTTTAAGGTCTTTTGTTGTTGAGGATGATGTTCAAACCTCTACCACTCCATCAGTTTATTTTCAGTCGTGACTGTAAATCTACAGCATTAATGTCTGTCCTTTTTAAATAAACCCCATTAAGCTCATCTCATCTGAGTGATTTTAAATACCTTTTATAATGAACAATCTCATCCCTTCTAACGCCTAATATTCATCATTATCCTCTTACACAGAAACAAACAAACAGCTCGTGCTAAATGAGGCGGGACAGGACGAGACCAAGCCAAGGGTTTTCAGTCAATTTCCTCTGAGCGCGAGATCACGTCAATTAAATTCTCATTTGAAAGGTGTCACAGAGACAGAGAAGAGAGGTGTGTGTGTGCACGTGTGTGTGTGGTACCTGACTTCTCTCCATTTTAAAGCTTGAAAGATGAGTTCCTGCTGAAACAGCAGTTTTTTCCCTTAGAAACAGGTCTAACCCCAAATCAGGCGTTATTCCAGCAGGCTGCTTAACAAGAGAGAAACTTCACCTCAGACTGATGAATTATTAAACTCGACGGTTCAGATCCAACACAAAAGGTAACGTAAAGACTCGAAGAGAGGTCACATGGGGTCAAACAGCTTTTAGTTCAGGGATTACACCTAGTATACAACTTTATTATGATTTTTATCACATTTTCCATCACCTTGCAGCTGCTGTGTTTTCCAGATTTTTCCAACATTATACATCCACTCACCGACTCTGGGTGAGGACAGAGTACAGCCTGGACAGCTCGCCAGGCCATCACAGGGCTCATAGTGCATAAGTTTAATTTTGCAAGGATAAAATTCTGTTAAAATTGTATGTTTTTTGTGTTACAATAAGAAAACAGTCCAGAATGTACACAGTTCAGAGCATTTGTACATCAAATGTGTAACAGTCTAATTAACTACATATTCATGCACTTATTTATCTGACAGTCTGTTTATCTATCTATCTATCTATCTATCTATCTATCTATCTATCTATCTATCTATCTATCTATCTATCTATCTGCATGTCTGTCTGTCTTTGTGTCTATCATGTTTTCTCTACACATTGTGTATAAATTGTTCCTATTTTATTCATTAATTAAACTCAGTGTGTGGTTCTGACCTTCAGTGAGCCGTCAATGTGTCAGAGCCGGACGGAGAGAAAAGCTGTGTGCGTGTGTGTGTGTGTGTGTGTGTGTGTGTGTGCGTGCGTGTGCGTGTGCGTGTGTGAGATGTGGCGTCAGGTGAAATGAGTTTGGTAATGAGATGCCTCAGCACACCGCCGCATCCAGTGAAGGCGACTCTGATTGTGTTTTTTCTTTATTTTACTCCGACACGCAGGAACAGCAGCTGAGTTTAACTGCCTTTCATTAAACTGTTACACTGACAGGAGCGTCCACTCCATTCACCTCACATTTCCTTTTGTTTTCTCATATTAAAACATTGGTTGTGGCCTATATTTCAGTTTCACACAGAACAATAAAATATAGAGTATCTTACAGTCAAACATTAATAATAATAATTATTATTAATATTATTGTTATTATTATTATTGTTGTTGTTGTTGTTGTTGTTGTTGTTATTATTATTATTATTATTATTATTATTATTATTATTATCATAAGGTAGGTAAGTCTGTTGGGCATTTTACACAACAATTATACACAAATAATTTCCACTTTAAGGAAAAGTAGGAATGTTATTTATTCAGCTATTTCCAAAAAACTACCTTTAAAAATATATTTTAAAAAATAAATTTAAAAAAAACTACCTTTACAAATACTTTAATTCAAGGTTCATTCATAAAATATTTGTAATAAATTTGTATTAAAATAATTTTAGTTCTTGAGATATAGCCTTTACAAAATCAAGGTAATTGGGACAAGGTCAAAGGTCAAACAGAGAAACTGACAAGCCTATGTACACTTTCACCTCATAGGAAACCTGCATACAAAATATCAGAGTGAAACACCCAGCAGTTCTTGAAAAATAGCCTGGAGAGAATTTATAAGGTCAAGGTCATTGGGACAAGATCAAAGGTCAAAAAGAGAACATGACAAACCTATGCACCCTTACACACCATAGGATACCTACTTCGAAAGTTCAGAATGATCTGTGCAGCCGTAAAAAAAAAGCCAGAAAATATGTACAAAGTTAAGGTCATTTTGACAAGGTCGAAGGTCAAACAGAGAAACAGACAAGCCTGTGCACACCTACACACCATAAGAAACCAGCATTCAAAATTTCACAATGATCCATACAGTAGTGCTTGAGAAATACTGTAGGGTCTACATGAGGTAGGAAAAAACTATAAATTATTCAAACACTTTTATGTTTCTAACTTGTTACCTAATTATTAAAACATTAAATAAAGTGGATTCAAAGTGTATTCTGAGATCCGACTGATTAAAAAGTTTCTGGAGAATTCTTCCATGAATATTAAATGAATATCTCCTTACCAAAAAAAAGGAAGATTATACAGACATTTTAGAGTACTATTTAACACCTTTTGTCCAATCACAAGCCAAAATTCAGCAGCGCTGCTGTGTAAAGGAGGATAATTGTTAATCTAGAGGTCGTGTGGTGCGGCTTCAAAATGACCTGCAGAAGTTTTCGTCATGTTGCGTTTTGTTGCTATTTTGTGGTAACAGCTTTTTCTTTCTTCAGGATTTCAGCCTAAGTTGTAGTTTGGCAGCAGGGAGTTTATTTCCTTCAGTCTGGAGAACATTAGTGGGGTCACTCAGTGATGTGGGACGATTAGGTCTGACTCACAAACACCACAGCAATTCATCCCAAAGGCCTTTAATGGGGTCGAGGTCTCGGCTCAAGTCAAGTTTTTCCACTCAGCTCTCGACAAACTCTTAAAACACTTCTACTCTGAAAGGGGAAATGGGTTTCCAAAAACTGGTACACAAAAATAATAAAGAACAGAAACATGACAGTTCAATAGCTTTCCTGTTTTCTTCCATCATGGTATTTCAAAGCTTTGTGTTCCTGTTCCTTAGTGGTATACACCCTGATACAACATTATAGATAAAAATAAATACAAATAAAGCTTGTTAGCTTTGGAATGTTTATGCCCCACCCCCTGGAGGCATGTCTTGCTCTATAGCTTGATATCAATAAACATGGTTTGTGGTGTGTTTTTGTTTATGCATCTTCTCACACACTATTTCCTTTTTCCAACCACTCAGACATATCAGACATCTCCCAGTGAGGACCCTGTGACTCCATGTCGCCATCAGCAACACCTGACACTTGACCTCGCCTCAAACACATACACCATAATAACACAATGTCCAGAGGTCATCCTGGTTAAAGTGGCCAGGCATAGACACTTGATTAGCAATAATTATTCGCAGCCTTCAACAAATAAAATTTAGAGGCTTTAACTTGTGTTTAGCCTCTTTTTCTCCACACAGTGTTCTTACAGTGTTATAGAAAGTCTTGTTTTTATTACAGGATGTGATTTGTAGCTTAGCGACTTTACGATCTGCATTTTATGGGTTTCTCAGAAACACTAACAACATGACCCCAAAAATGAATGAAACCGTGAGCTTTGTGGTCGTTTTTCAGCTTTCTCACCATCCTGCTTGCAGTGTGAGTGAGTGTATGATAATGATTTTTAACTGTTTTAAAATTCTTTGTTCTCTGATTGTGTTTAATGCTGTTTATAAGTGAGTGCTCTGAAGGTTATTATTAGAATGAATGCTACAGGAAAAATAATTGAGTTTAGATTTGATTAAATAGCTGGATATTTTTAAATAGATGGATCAAATATGATTAAAATAAATAACATCTAGGTATTTAACTTCTAAATGATGCATAACACATTTGCCTAAATTTACTGGTTCAATCAGTGATTGATTTACTGGTTTAAATGTACAAACTTCTCATGTAAAAGGATCATGTATGAAGGATCTTTAGAGACACTAATACAATTATTTTGTGCATCAAATAATGCTTAAAAATGAGCTAAAGTTAATTTTATTAACCTTTTAAAATAAATTAAAAAATAATAAGAAATGTATTCATTTTATTTATTTATTTTTCTCTAATTTATTAGCTATAATTTAGATTTTTTTTTTATTAGTTGCAATTATTTTACCCATCATTTTACTAAGACAGTTTGTTTATTTTTATCCATGTGAATAAAGTTCAATACAATTCCACTGAGAAAAAAATTCATAAACAAGAAAAAATGTATTTTTCAAAGCATTTGTAATAAAGGTTCAAATTTGTAATGTATTTCATAAGAATATAATTATTATTGTTGTTATTATATCCTTGTTTCAACACTAGCTTGAGGATATTTATTGCTAGGTATGCTTGGACTATGTCTCAGCCAAAACTAGTAGCTCAGAGACGTAGCATCCTATAACATTCGACAGATTGACTGTTTCAAGAAATGGTTTTATATTTTTACTGACGGTCCCTAGTGCTCCCACAACACACAACTGGAGTGATTTTAACTTCACCTCCATGTATCTTCTCAATTTTGAAAGTAAGGTCTTGATACTTTTTAATTTTCCAGTCCTGTCTTAGGAACATTCCAGTCAAAGAGTTTTGCATCTATTAATGTTATTATTGTTGCTGTTGTTGTTGTTGTTGTTGTAGCTTTCTCAGTTATATTATTTTTAAAATGTATGTTCTAAAGAGCTAGAGCAATATATATATTGTTTTATTTTATTTCATGTAAAATATTTTATAAAAATATTTATTTGGTAATATTTACTTTATAATTGCTAATCCTAACCCTTCTTGCTTCATCAACATTAGAAAGATTCATAATTACATGAATATTAAAGAAAATAAAATGCATGTCTATTATAAATGTAAATGTAGTTTGTCTTTTTAGATAAAACCCCAAATGTATCGATGCAGAGTATAAAAGTCAGTTAGAGGACAGGGTGAGACTTAAAGTTGTGGGAAAACAGATGAGTTTGTTTAGAAATAGTTCTCTCTCTCTCTCTCTCTCTCTCTCTCTCTCTCTCTCTCTCTCTCTTTGGCTTCTTTCCACTGATTAATGAGAAGAACAGCGGAGGTCAGGTGAAGCATGTGGTGGAATAATTGATACAATCAAAGCGAGGTCGCACCTCCCTGAAAGCAGGGTTCTCTATCGCATAGTAGCTGGGAAAAAATTACCCACAAGTCTATGTGAGTGGAAAACAGAGAAGAGGAACATGCTCCCGGTGGAATCTGAAATTCCTCTGTAAATTTTCACAGCTGAGAAAACTGTCAGCTCTTGTCAGGATGCTGAGTGGAAGCATTTAAAATAAGCCCTGTTCACACAAGTACCTTAACAAGGAAATTTTCAAGGCAGCTCATTAGAAAAGGGTTCGGGTTGAGACATGGATACAGAGACCGAGCAGGATGAGGGTTAGTCCAATTACCAAAAAATGACCACAAAACTTACTTGTGAACACGAGACAGTAGTAAAGGAGTTGTCCTGTGTGTGGTAAAACCCATGTTAAAAAAGAAGACATGTTGTACTTGTTTTTTTATACATTTATACAGATCTAGATTATAAGATCCCTGAGATCCTAATGCGATCAGATAAGTCTGTGATGTGCTTTCATCAAAATATCACCAGGATTAAAGCACCACATTTCCCCTCTTACCATGTCTAATTAGCCCTGCTCAGGACAGCCGGTCTGCCTGGATGCTTCGTTAAATGATAATAAGCCACTGCTCAGCACACCTCCTTTTCCACAGGATGTACTGACACGAATGCGGCTTTGCACTACCATTTTTCTTAGCGGCCAAAACAAAATATAGCATATATTTTTTTATACTAATATTCCTCTTGTCTGTAGTTCTTCCACAGGATGTTGGTACTGATGTATCTTTGTGGAAATAGTTTTGTTGCAAGTGCTGCTCTGTACTTGGTAAAACAGTCAGACAAAAAATTGGTTAGCGCACATTGCAAGATTTTGGAGTTTAGCTGGGATGCTGCCAACATCACAACGTCACTTTGTTTACCTGTTGAAAATGATGATGTGTGTGAGTGCTCTCATCTCCACATGATCATCACACATTATCATACACACTGATGTGATATTCAGCACAGATGAGGCTGTAATTACACTCAGTTGTTTTGTGTTTTCTGTAAATGTGCAACGTTACAATGCAGAGGTACAAAGTAATGCATTCTCACCGATGCAAACAGGGTTTCATTTCACCAAAACAAATCATGACCAATTTATAATATCCTTTGATTTTTATCTCGCATTCAGGTAAACATGTTTTTCTCAGGTAACATTACTTTGTATTTTTGCTACATTTCGGGAATTAATATCACAAATTGTTTTCAGAACTTAGCTAGCTAATCCTGGGTTTACACTGGTTCACGATGTCCGCAATCTCCACGATAAAAAAAAAATACGGAGCTCCACGATTCATGAGCACGCTTGAAGCACGATCGGGGAATAAAAAGGAGACAGCTCGCATCCAGGAGATGAAACTTGAAGGAATTATTTTGCCAAGTTCATCAAGATCGCACCAACATCCTTTACGCTCTGTTAAGGTCTGTTAGGGTTTGTTAAGCTCTACTGCACTCTTCCGCACTCCCCACTCGTTCTATCACGAGTGGCGGGATAATCGTGGCAAAAATTTTTAAAGTCAAGAATTTTGCCATGATCAGCGCGATCACCACGATTCCACAAAGTTCCCTCAAGATCATCACGATTCCACCATGTTCCATCAAGATCATCACGATTCGATCCCACAACCCCCCACGCTCATCACGATTCTCTCAAATCATGGAGATCGTGGACATTGTGCCCCAGTGTAAACCCAGGGTTATCAACTGCACCTGAACAATATCCATAATATGATTGACATATGATCTGCAAGAGAGATGTTTTCTTTACACACAATTAGTTTAATAAAATGTAAGCATACAGAGGGTGGCACAGTGGTGAAGTGTTTATCATGTCCACCTCACAGGAAGAAGGTCCTGGGTCCTTGTCCCAGGCTCGACCATTTCTCTATGCAGTTTGCATGCTCTTCCCGTGCTTGCATGGGTTCCTCCGAGTACTCTGTTTTCCTCCCACAGTCCAACGGCATGCACAGTAGGCTAACTGACTGTTCCAAATCACCTCTAGCTGTGAGTGTGAATGGTTGTGTGTGTTGGCCCTGCGATGGTCTGGTGAGCTGTTCAAGATGTGCCCCATCTTCACCCAGTGTTGGCTGAGATGGGCGTCAGCCTCCCCATGACCCTAGTGGGATTAAGTGGTTTCACACTTGAGTGAGTGAGTAAGTGAGTGAGTGAGTGAGTGAGTGAGTGAGTGAGTGAGTGAGTGAGAGTGCGTAAACATTATGTTGATTATTTTTCAGTGAAATCTGGACTGAAGCTCAGCTAATTTTGGAGAATTCATTTTCTGAACAGCTTAATCCTAATTAGGGTCGCAGGGAGGCTTACGCCCACCTAAGCCGACTCTGGGCGAGGGCAGAGTACATCCTGGACAGCTCGCCAGGCCATCGCAGATTTTTGAGAATGTATAAGATGTAAATGAACGCATTCATGTTTGGATGAAGCAGAAGAGTTTTGTTCTTTAGTGAGCAGACACGAAAAAGGAACAAAAGTCAAGAAATAAGAGCTGCTCATGCAGGAGAGCTTACGTTGACCAGAAAGGTTCCATCCTCGTATAAAACTCATCGAGTGAGTATTTAACCTTATGAAGGTCTGAGAAGAGGAGAGTGGACATGGACGTGGGCATTTCTGGGTCAGGATTCCTGGGCTGGAGAAAAACAGAGCCGGAGGCAGGGTGTCTGCTGGGACACAGGAAATGGGCATGGAGTCAAGGCCCCTCCCACTTTCATTCGAACAGTGTAGAGCTTTTATAATCATTCCACAATAGATGAAGCTAAAACTCTTAACATTCAAGTGAGTGTATGTGTGTGTCCACCCTGGTGGATGTGGGAGTGGTTTGTAGAGCCTGCAAAAGGGAATTCTCACAGAGAAAAGACATCGAAAAGGATAAATGAAAGAAAATAAACTAAGCTTATGTCCTCGCTCTCTGTGTGTGTGTGTGTGTGTGTGTGTGTGTGTGTGTGTGTGTGTGTGTGTGTGTGTGTGTGTGTGTGTG
>JBCNYH010000022.1:17203235-17219014 GCA_039654325.1 Tandanus tandanus | reverse complement strand
TGTGTGTGTGTACATTCATTAACGTTTAATAAAATATATTTGAACATGCCTAAACTAATTTTCTATTTAATTTTAATTTGAAAACTTGATTTTCTTGCATTTTTCATACAACAGTGCCGTGCAGAAAAGACACTGCATATCAAATAGAAAATTAATTATTATTATTATTATTATTATTATTATTATTATTATTATTAATAGAAAATAATCTCACACCTAGGGGCAACTTGGAACGGCCAATCAGCATGCTGTGCATGTCTTTGGACTGTGGGAGGAAACCGGAGTGCCCGGAAGAAACCCACACAAGCACAGGGAGAGCATGCAAACTCTTTGTGACACTTTTCCAAGTTTGCTTTTACTTGCAGGGGGAAACTAAAGAAATAAACTTACCTACTGTTCTCCCTGAGAATCCTGAGCATCTGAGCCGCTGCTCCACAGGATTCTGACCACTTAAGTGCATCGGCATTTATGTTCAGCTTAAGGCTAGGAAGTCAAGTATTTGTGATGGAGGTCCAAACAGGAGGTGAAGTGTTTCTACTTCTCTCTCTATCTCTCAGCAGCTCCTTCAGGCAAAGGTGTCAGAGCACCAGAGCGTCACGGCCGATCTGTATCATCTCATCTAGCGCCTCTGATGTTTCTCACCACGAGCTGTGATGCTTAAAACCTCCAGGCAGTACCCTGTGCAGGTGTCATGAGATATGCGAGTATTTTCCTCCTCCCGCTAACTACTGTAGAGAAGAAAGAATCACTGGTCTGATCACGGACTAATAATCACCTGAAACGCTGCAGCAGTTCAGATCTGACAGATTTCACTGACCCACATGTGTTTTTTAAGCATACCCCATAAACATGTACTGAGATTACTGGCATCTATGGTTATAACTGGAGTTCGATTTCCACCTTCTTCAACCGGTAAAAACAACTGTATTATCACTATAGTGGGTGACAATTCTACTTAAAACTCTTAAAAACCCTCAGCCAACGCTGGCGAAGGTGGGGTACACCCTACACAGCTCACCAGGGCATCGCAGGGCCAACACACACACAAAACCATTCACACTTACACCTAGGGGCAATTTGGAACAGCCAGTTAGCCTAATGTGCATGTCTTTGGACTGTGGAAGGAACACGGAGTACACACACAAGCACAGGGAGAACATGCAAACTCCACGCAGAAATGACCTCACCCAGGAATCAAACCCAGGATCTTCTTGCTGTGAATCAGGTGTAACCACTACACCACTCTTCTGCCTGTGTATAAGGTTCTTAGCATTATAAAAGGGTTCTTCTCAAGTGCTTTCTCTAAGTGAAACAAAAAACGATTCGATTCTTAATCGACTCACCTACAGGTTCAAAAGAAAAGCGCTCTAGTCCTGGGAAAGTGTCTCCATGTGGAGTTTCTGGAGTTGTGGATAAACAAAAGGAAAAACATAAAATATTGAAATTATTTATATATTTGGCAAATTGTTTATTGAGTTCAGACTCTATGTCCTCCATGCTCAGGTGAAGGTTTGTTTACCTTTCTTGTATTGTTCAGCAGTGAATAAAAGAGTCTTAATGAGGATGTTTTCGGTGCTCTCCACCTCGTCCTACCGTTTAACGAACATTGTGATACCAAAACAAGTAGCAAACAGTTCAATTCAGAATAGGTGCGGCCTAATGTGGCCTAATGGTTAGAGAAGTGGCTTTGGGTCGCTGGCTCCATTGCCGAACCATAAGGAAAAATGTGTGTAGCAGCAGGGAGAGTAAGCTGTACCTTCCCTTCCTCCACATTCATGACTGAAGTGCCCTTGAGCAAGGCACCTAACCCCCAACTGCTCTCCGGGCGCTGCAATGTGAAGCAGCCCACTGCTCCGAGTGTGTGTGCGTGTGTGTGCTCACTGTTTACGCATGTGTGTGTGTGCTCACTTTGGATGGGTTAAATGCCGAAGTCAAAATTTCCCTTGCCGAATGAATGAATGAATGAATGAATGAATGAATGAATAAATAGATAGATAGAGGAGTCATCATTTTAATGTTCTATCATTTTAATGTTCTAGATAGATAGATAGATAGATAGATAGATAGATAGATAGATAGATAGATAGATAGATAGATAGATAGATAGATAGAGGAGTCATCATTTTAATGTTCCTTTTGTTTCTCTAATCATGCTAATGCTTTTAATTTAACCCAAAAAAAAATTTCTAAAGGTTTCAGTTTAAATGTTTTAGAACCAGCTTACTCTTTTGCAGCAAAGGAACAGCTATGACAGAGAAATGTCCTCATAGCTGCTGTATGTGTATCGTTAACTGTAGAACCACATAAAGAGCGCTGACGGCACTCTAAAACCTGTTCGATTTTTTTTCCCCGAGTGACAGCCACAATCCAAATAAATCTGAGACAATGTGAAAACACATCTGACACTTGGAGAGTAAATCAAACTCCTTAAACACATTACAAACACTACAGGACTGTCATTCACAGCAGGAGTGTCTGTGTTCTCTGAGAGCTCCATCCGACGCCACTACAAACAATCATGTTATTGATTTTCGGAGACGCTGATGCTCCGACTGCATTATTGTGCAATTCATTTCCAGGATTTTATCAAGTCTCCATGGCAGATTTACTGGATTTCTTTCCCATTATAAGCAACAGAAGTGCAAAAAGGTTAAATCTTGCATAAATAAGGGCTCTGACAGCGTATGGATACCAAAAACCCATCAGATAGTAAAGTAACTGGAGCTACTTTTTTCCCTTTGACTTAGACACACTATTAAAGGTTTCCATATATATTGGTACCCCACTGGAATCTTGACCTTACTTTTGCATTATAACATGATCATGTGAGGTTTTCTTGAGCGCTTGCAAATAAATCTCTTGCAAAATGATATGTTTATTATTTTATCTTAACTCTGTACAGTTATTAAATGGATATTACTTGTATTTTGGGGTGGCATAGTGGTTAGTTAAAAGGTCCTGGGTTTGAGACCCAGGTTCGGGCTTTTTTGTGTGAAGTTTGTGTGGGTTTCCTCCAGGTACTCTGGTTTCCTCCCAGAGTCCACAGACATGCACATCAGGCTAACTGGCTGCTCCAAATTGACCCTAAGTGTGAAAGTGATTGGTTGTATGTGTTATCGAGCAATGGTCTAGCGAGCGTGTGGGAGCTCGTGTTTAGGGTGTACGTGTATCAAAATCAAATTATATTTGGGACTCAGGTAGGGTAGTGTCCCCACCATGTTTGGTGAAAATCTGTGCATGGGTGTGGTTAGGATGTGGGTGTGGTCACAGATGATACAAGATCTATTGGATGACCCCTGCAACAAATTACAGACAGAATTAAAATTATATTTTTTTATAAAAAGTATTTCTTTATGCGCTAAGGCAAATAATTATTTAGAAACAGTAAAACATTTTTTTTTACAAAGGCATAAAATGTGTGGCAGAATGACCAAATTTCCTAATACTGTAAATTACTGGGCTGCAAACATCAAAAGCCTTTTATATTGACTATGGGAACATCCACATCCACCCCATCCTCCTCATTCCTGTCTGGTTACAAATTGAAACCAGTTCTTGCAGTCGGATTTGACTTTCTGCTCTTTTGTGCTCATCGATTCCTTTGCACACTCCACAGACCTGCTGGAACCCTGTGCTGATAAAAAAATTTGGTCCCAATTTAGTAAACACTCTGGGTTTTGTCTCCATGTCTATTCATGCTCCAATATCAGCCAGTCACCTGTTCACAGCCTCCATCGTTGATATTACATCTGATATCACAAAATGAGTCTAGTGTTGCGAAAGTGTATCATGAGAAATGTGTATCATGAGAGAAGTGTATGATGAGACACTACAATATGAAACGAGATCCACATATCATTTGTTTGATTTTGCCATAAATACATTCCTTCATCTATAATGTATCAGTCACCAAAATATTAGGCTGTAAAACTATCTATAATTATTCTATCCTAGATCACTAGATATTAGCACTTGTACTTATGATACCTTAAATATTTTGAACAGTTCGCTGGGTTGGTTCCACCAAATTTATTAACTGATGCCTTATTTTAACGATAATTTTAATTTAAAGTGTACCTGTGGTGAATTTGTATTACTAGCTCTTTAAAACAATCACGTATGACATCAGTGGTTCCGTCAGGCAACGTCAGTCCTTGTTTCTTGTCAAGTACGCATGCGTGCTGCCACACTGCTACTACTACTAGGCATGAGCAGTGACATGTTGCCTTCTTCACTGGCTGTTCCAGCCCTGGTAGTGACGCGAATTCGTTGTTTTGTCCTATTGGCTAGGCTGCTTAGATAGTTCTAGTATCTAAGATAACACATTATTGGCCAGTGCTGAGCTGTGTCACCAGGAAAATGGCGGAGTGCAAAGCAAACAGATGCACAAACAACAAGCGCAGATATCACGGAAAACATCGGCACAGGCTGTACTCTGAAAATGTTTCCTTTCGGACGCATTACAGTAGTCTGCAAAGACTGTTTCAAGCCGACCTACTATTGGTGTGACCTCCAGACAGAACTACTCGGCATGAAGCACAAGCTTTTACGTTAAAAACCAGATAAAACCAGACGCTGTTCCTACAGAATTCCTTCTTAAAAAGTCAAAGGATGACAACAGACAGGAGCAGCGCCTCACCAAAAGGGACCAGTAAAAGGTAAGAGCCTTCAGTATGCGGGAGGTTTTATCACCTGAAATGTCTCTTGCTGCTTGTTTACTTGTGCTGGACAACCCGGCCCAACAAGTTCACATCACTTTCGGGAAAAAATTATTTTTCCACATTGGTTCAGCCTCCACAGGATACAATTGCCCAGTATTGTGCTTTTTATGGTCATTTATGTTAAAATAAGCTTTGTATCGCTTAAACGTATTACGTTGTTGACAAATTATGCTGTAAGGATGACCAATACCGGTACCCTTTAATGTTAATCAACTTCATGTTGACTCCTTTTTATGGTGACATGCCCCAGTTGAAAAGTGAATCAATAATGGAACACTTTGGAAAATTAAGATGCTGTATATAAAGAAGATAAACGATTTTTATGTTGTTGGTGCAGGTTAAGTAGGAGTTTGTTCTATCTCGTGAATCAGTGAACTCTTCTGATTCAATTCTAGACATTAAACCTGAGGCTAAGGGAATAAAGCCAAGATTTTATACCATTATATTGGATCTTCACTCTCAGTAATAGAGGAAAACATTATTTAGGAGGGATTTGGGGACATGCTCTATAGAGTCTTTTTAGCTCCCGCCCACATAGTGGATCGGGAGCTATAGGAATGGGTTCCGCCCATCTGTCCGTCCTTCCGTCTGTCCATCAAACTTTAGTTTCCGGACATTTACTTGTGGCGTGCTGAAGCTTGGGTTTTCAAACTTGCTATGCTTGTTCTATATTGGCATATTATGAAATAATCCTTTCTGCGGGAGCATCTGGACCCCTGTGGTCTATTTTCTTTCGTTGTTGTTTGTTTTGTGTATTATTATTTTTGTCTAGGTTCGCGAAGAAGATGGAGTCAATCCCAGTTGACCTCATGTGAGAAGCAGGGTTACACCCTGAACACTTCCCCAGTCTGTTTCAGGACTAACACAAACAACCTTTCACACTCACATTCACACCTATGGGCAATTTAGAGAAGACAATTGAAGTAATGTGCAAGTCTTCGGACTGTGGGAGGAAACCAGAGTACCCAGAGGAATAGATAGAACATGCAGAACAACTCCAGAAAGGAAAGAAAGAACCCAGTTGACTGCGAGGTTTGAATCCTGAATGATCTCACTGTGATATGACCGTGATGAACACTGAGACACCATGCTGTCCCATACACTGACAAGATTTTTTTTTAATTACATAATCATGCTAACATGCAGATGAGTTTAGTGTAACCCTGAGCTGACTTTTATCTTTGGCAATTTGATAGCTTTTCAGCTCTTTATGGACAAACTGTTTAAGAGGCCAAGCTGACAGATATTAGCTCACCGTCAGCAGGAAGGCAGCTCTAACGGACACACACACACACACACACACGTGCATGCCGACTGAGAGCTGAGAGCCAGCACTTTCATTAAGCCCTGCACGATCTCGCTGTCTTTGAAACTCAGGGGGAAAGTGTGCCTATTGATCCGAGCGCTGGACTTTTCTGCCTTAAATGAGGAAGGGAAAACGCTGACCACTGACAAGGGACGTCTGCACAAAATACACGGAAAATTAGGGACAGCGCCGCATTAAAAGTTCTCCAGCTATCGATTTGTTCTGCTCTCGGCGGTACAACTAAACGAGCTCACTTTCATAAACTGAAAATAAAGGATTGTTTTATCATCCGCTAACACACAGGCTCACTCTTCTTCTTTTATATAAGTGAAGAGTTTATACTCTCAAGTCAAGTGCCCTAGGTTGTCTCACTCAATCCATGCACTATTGATTTGAGTGTTTATAAAAATATAATGACGTGAAGGTTTTCATTTTAAACACTGGAAGCTCGAACCGTACTTCCGCAACCAGTGAACCTTTGAGAATTTAGTTTGCATTACAGGTCATTAGATTTATTTATTTATTTATTTTGAATGTATGAGAGCTTTATTCTGCTTGGTAGTTAGCTTGCTAGCAAGCCAGCTAGGATGCACTATGACTCTGCAGAGTCTATCTAGAGCTCAAAGGATATCCCAGCATCGTTTTCACAGCTAAGGTCATTCTCGAGTGTTCGAACATCTCACATCTCATTTTCTGTTCCCCACTATATAGCACTGTTGCCTTACAGCCAGGGGAATCGAATCTTGTAGCTGACAAGGTCCTTGCTCTGAGGAGTCTGCATGACCACTGCCTGTACCGGTACTCCAGTTTTACCCCACAGTCCAAATATATTGGCCAGGCGCTGGTCTGGCGAGCTATTCAGGGTGTACCCAGCCTTCGCCCAGTGTTGGTTGAGATAGTCTCCAGCTTCCCCGTGACCCTAATAAGATTAAGCGGTCCAGCAAAGGAGTGAGTGAGTGGGTTGTTTTGTGTTATACTCAAATTGTACTGATAGCTCATCCTGTACTAATTTTGTATTTGTCCAATTAAATACTCTCTAGACCTGCTTCAGATCGGTGCATCGACAAGGTGAGTTGCCATCATGCTGGAAAACACGAGTTCCAATCGAGGTCGATGCATACAGCCATTCATGACTGACAGTCCACGGGAGGGAGTTATCTGGCGAGTTAATTGGAGTTAAATGGGAGTTAATTGGCCGAGCTCCCATGGGAGGGAAAGATGGCATACACTTACCTCCCTGTCACTTAAAGCGATCACCAGCCAATCATGGACATCTATGGGCTCATGCATACAAGGGGGTGGATTTCACTTGCCCTCCGAGTGTTAGGCTGCCCCTAAATATGCATGTGCAGCAGTTTGTGAAGATCACGTTTCATGGAGGGGAGCACATGCTTGCTCTTACCCCTCCCTGGTTGGTGGTGGTCATGTGATTAATGGAAGGCCATGCTTATTGAGTGGGAATTGGCTATGACTAAATTAGCTGAGAAAATCATCTGGGGGGGTGGCTCTCTAGAGCTTACATGCCCGACCCGTAGCTGTGTGTCTTGTCCTGCAACAGGAGACTGTTAGCAGTAAATGGTTCTCTGGTGTGTTTCTGGACATGCATTTTCTCTATTTCATCTCTTGTGGACAGGCCGAACTGAGAAATCCTTCACAGCTCTAAAACACTCATTATAAATTCTTTTCCGTTCCATATTTAGCTAGCTTGCTAAGCTACAGTCAGGTGAGTTCAATTGGGTAAGGGTGTGGCATGACGAATCCTCAACACCACTGCATGTCCATGACTGGCATTTCAAATGGAAATAGTATACGTCAGCATAAGGAACTGGTTCACAACTTCCAAGACATTTCGTGAGGATTTCAAAGACAGCTCGGGAACGAATCATCCAGCGTGAAAGGGAAACACGGCCGCCGAAATCTCCCGTCTACCTCCGAGTACTGTTTATCCAGAGCTCTTCCTGCAGAGAGGGTCGATAGGAGATCTTCATCATTCTGCTTCATCAGACACACGGAACTAATGAGGCAGAGAAAAGCTGACGGCTCACTTTGCACTCACACACACACACACACACACACACACACACACACACACGCACACACCAGCGATCAAAAGTTTGGAATCTATGTTCTTGATGACGAACTCTATGTTGTTGCAGAGCAATTTATAAAAATAATATCATCATGATGCTCCCCTGTGAGTTCACAGGTTTCGTATCATCACTATTGACATGATTACACAATGAGAGAAACGGAAATGCATCGAGAATAGACATGTTTTATAAAATTCATACCCAAGCAATGGATTTAATTCTGGATTCTGGTTGGTCAGAAGTTGCTGTTTAACATTCTGTAGCAGCTTAATTTATAATTAACGTGCTCATTAATCTAATATGTTACTGTTTCTATAGAAACAGATTGTCCACAGGGCGTCTCAGTGACCTAGTGGTTAAAACATCCGCCTTACAGCAAGAAGGTCCTGGATTTGAGTGCCAGGCTAGGAGAGGGTGGAGTTTGCATGTTCTCCCTGTGCTTGCAAGGTTTTCCTCCCACAGTCCAAAAACATGTACAGCAGGCTAACTGGCTGTTCCAAATTGCCCCTAGATGTGAGTGTGAGTGTGTTGTGTGTGTGTGTTGGCTCTGCGATGGTCTGGCGAACTGTTTAGGGTGTACCCCGCCTTCACTCAGTGTCGACCTTAATGGAATTAAGCGGTTCGGCAAAAAAATGAGTAAGTGTGTGTGTGTGTGTGTGTGTGTGTGTGTGTGTGTGTGTGTGAGAGAGAGAGAGAGAAATATTATCCACATGGGCGTGTACATATAGCAGAAGGAGCCTCCAGTGTCAGAAATAAAAACTATAACTTTATGTTTTGTGACATCTTCAGGATAAAGAAGTTTACACTTTTTTAGTTTCTCAGTCACATGACAAACTGCGGTTTCTGTTTCTTACTTTATTAACCTGAAGGCAACAGCATAAACAGAGTGTTTATAACTGCTGTAACACAAGTGACAACAGGAAATAACTCATTTCACTGACAACCATAAATGGGTAAAGAATATCAGGAGATTCTTTAATTTAAAAATAAAGTAATAATTCCCAAATTACTGTAGTATGAGAACAATAAAATACAGCGTTATAGCCTGTATAACTCCTGTTATATAACTAAATATAACTCCGCCTCATCACTCAGTATTTTACCTGAATAGTAGCCCCACCTCTCTGTCCTGATTGGTTGGATGTTGTTAGTCCACATGCTGTTATATTTCTTGTTTATAATCTGAGGCAGCACAGCGAGTGGTTCCTATTCTGAGCTGAAAGTGTATTAAAGCTAAATGAATATGAGAAAAACACACACACACTCTCTCTCTCTCTGCTGCCCACTGAGGGCAATACGAAAATGAGGGTGTATGTTAGCAACCTGCCTGCGAGCATTTACATGAAAAATGTGTAACAGCAGTGTGAAAAAGTTTCCGGGCATGTGTGCTGAATATTTCGAGAGATATGTTTCACATCACTAAACACTAAATAAACTGAGTTTGGCTGAGCAAGGAACTGAGAACAGTATTGCATCAGTGTTTGGCAGTGTGTGGCAAACACACACACACACCCACACACCAGGAAAGTGTAAAAAACAATTACCAGAAAAAGATCTTCCGATAAAGAACCTCCAAGTCTACCCCGTCCCTTCAAACTTTCATTTTGTCCTGAAACAAATGTTACACTTTAATTAAAAGCAGAACGATTCTGAACGTATTTCTCCAGCATTAAATTGACACTTAAAGTCAATAATGACCATAAAAACATTTTAAAAATCTTAAAGGGACCAGTTCATTCTTCCCATAATCTAATTCATTGTTTTTTGTACATGATCATGACCTTCACCGCTAGCTCTGCTAACTTCCTGCGAGGTCAGGTTGAACTCCTAGGAAGGTTGCAGGTGGTTACTGTTGTTGCCCCACAGTTACAGGGTCATGGAGTTGATCCTGATCTGGTCTTTATGTCTTTAAGGAGGTTCACATGTTCCTCCCATGTCCACATAGGCCCCACTGGATTGCCCAGTTTCCTCTGTATGCTAATAAACACCAGGATATGAATCAGTGTCTGAAAGTATATACACACAGGGTCTGGATCCAACGCCATCCTGACATGAAGCCCGTAGGACAAATAAAGACCTTGCCTTGCCTATGGCCATCCTTAAGTTTGAGGGTCCTCGATCCTAGGAGACACACACACGCACTCCTCCACCCCCACCTTCATCATGCTGAGGCAGTGGGTTTCCTCCTGGTACTCCAGTTTCTTCCCACAGTCCATGGACATGAACATTAGGAATAGATGGTCTGGCGAGCTTGTTCAGGGTGTACCTCACCTTCACCCAAAGTCGGCTGAAATAGGATCTTAAACCCCCAGACCCTAATAGGATTAAGCAGTTGAGCAAATGAGTGAGTGAGTAAATGAAAGCAATTATGGGCCGTACTGATGTAGTTGAAGCTTAGACCACACCCACTTCAGGTTTAACTCTGAATATGGGTAAATACAGACCAGTTTCATTTTTGTGATGATTCAGAGCTATTTATTTTCATGCTAAAAGAAAAAGAACAATCTAGAATATGCTCTGAAAGTCTTATTCTGAGATGATGTTCTGCTCAGGTGCAAGTTCACAGAACCAAGACGAAACAAACATATTCCCACATCCAACTGCCATCCGGAACATTCCCAAGCACAGGAACCGCCTTTCGGGTTTCGTTTCCATCAGCCCTGTTTAATCACATCATCACTCACATCAGGATAAAGTAGGTTGTGTAGATTTAATAAATCATAGAGTGCAACTGCTATAAACTCTTCTCTGATAGACAGGGTCAGTGGGACACAACATTGCAGTCACTGCTGAGTTTCACCTGCAACTCTACTGCCACCATGTGGAGAGCAACAGACCTTTATACATTGAAAAACAACCCTAGAATAAACTCAAGGGCTTCTGATCATCTAATTTTTTTGGTCATTCTGTATCACCATACTAGCCTGACAACACAAATAATCCTAATCATTGAATAGGCCCCGAGATAGACCATTGAGGGGACAATTCAAATCAGCAATATCCACCATGAAGCCAATAAGTGTTTTGGTATATACTACATGGAAACAAAAGCACAGTAAATTGAGATTAATTTTTTGATTTATTTCTTACAGTTTTTGAGTCATGATGGTGTCCCAGTAAACTCAATTTTACGAGCCGAGCTAGTGCTATTTCTAATGGTGTGTTTTGAGCAAACTCATTCTGTTTAATACATACTACATGAAAACAAAACTAAGACATGCTCCATAAAAAGGTTTTTACACTCGTTCTAAGTTTTACTACAGAGATACAAGGGGGGAAAATATAAAACAAAACTGAGATTTTTATGGTTACTTCTCCATTTTAAATTGTGATGACGACACCATCTGCTCCAAGTGACCAACTGTCCATCGTTTCAGTTCATGCGCATTCATTTGGATAATGTAGAGATAGAGGACCAATCAGAATGCACCATCCCAGTGCAGTACAAATTTACTATGCAATATTTATTTTATATTACAGTTATAAATATAAGCAACTAGACCTCGTGTTAAACTATAGTAAAGTTTCTACTACATGGAGGATGGGTTTCCCTTTCGAGTCTGGTTCCTCTTAAGGTTTCTTCTCTGCGCTGTCTGAGGAGGTTGTTCCTTGCCACTGTCACCGCAGGCTTGCTTATTGGGGATGTGTAGGGTTTGTAGAAGAAATGTTCAAATTCTTTAACAAATTCGTTTTGACTATGTAAAGCTGCTTTCTGGCAATGTCAATTGTAAAAAGCACTATACAAATAAAATTGCATTGAACTGAACAATGACACCTATAACACAAAATAACGTACACTACCAGGTCTGACATGGCTCACTTTATACTAGCCTGATTGGTCAATTACAGCGTTCAGCTTTATAGTTGCGTATAACAGACAATTTTTGTGGGCCACATCATTAGTGGAGGAAAGAAAATCCATTTAAAATCAATATTTTGCATCAAATAAAACCCTGCAGGGTGATTTAAGCTTTTACCATAATAATCAGCGCACTGCACATTAGCCCTTATTTAATACACAATAAGGACAATAACTGCTGTAACACACTAACCATAAGGCTCAAAATAATTATATCAGATTTATAGACTTCAGGTGTAATTGCAGGCCATTCGCGTGTTATTAGGCTTAGAGTTGTTCTGGGTTATATATTTGTCCTTTTTATGTATTATCAGACGTTAAAAGAGTACTGCTGGGGTTATTAGGAGTCATTGGTGCATTTTTAGACTTTATAAAATATTTTAGGTGTTATTATAGGTCTTTCAGGTGTATTATTAAACCTCATAAGTGACTTTTGGTGTAACAGGCTTCAAGAGCAGATGAAGGCAATTAGAGGTTATGTTTCCTATACCTTATAGTATATTTGAGGTGTAAGGTGTTTCAGAGTTCATGTTACCGTATTAAAGCACTAAAAAGTTAAATAGAATATATTATCAGAAATAAGGACTCTTTTTACACTGAACTTCATCTAAACTTTATTTCTTTTGATGCAAAAGAAGCGAAGTGAAAATTAAAAACTTAACTATAGTTTCATAGAGCATAGTAAAAGTGCTCTACGAATGTGGGGAAAAATTCATTTCATTAAAAGTGCGCAACCGCGTACCAAATCACCACCACACAAAAAAAAATAAAAAATCAACATAATCAAAAGGTTATCATGTTCTGCATTTTATTCATATTCCTCCCAACACATCATTACACTTCATTTATACAAAAAGGTCAGCGGCTCTCCCAAAAATCAGGGACGTCGCACTTCACTTGGCACAACGAACATCTGACATTTACAGAGAAACTGAACACAGACATCAGCACTGCACAAGTAGCCAAAACAAGATCACTACTCTACCATACAAATAGGACACCATGACCAACAATACCGAGGTCAAAAAACACCCGCGTTCAGTACGAGAAACTCTCCGTGGTGCATTCGGTCGTTTTCTATGATTCAGATATCATATAAGAGAGGCGAGTGATCGAGTGTGATTTTTTTTGTGTTCGGTTAAAATCAATGTTTATAAAGGCTAAAAATGAAGACAGCAAGCTCGGGAAGTACGAGATAAACGCAAGAGGTCATTAAAAAAAAAAAGGTATGAAAGGTTAATTTAAAATGAACAGGTCATCTTAAGGCAACTTCACCTCTTCACCATACACAATTCTCAGACTTGTTTTTATACAAAAAGAGATTGGTAGTTGTTTTCTTTAGCGCCTTTTCTCTTTCCGGTCTGATTTCCGGTCCCGCTCGCTGCGTGATGAGCGTTTTCCCGACCTGTTTCCATCCGAACCGCTCCTCTTCTTGTCCTTCTCCTTGGACCACTCTTTCCTTTCTCTGTGCCCACTGCTGCTCTTACTCGTCTTTTGGCTCCTGTCACTCTTCCGCCTTTCCGAATTCCTCCTGCGGCGCTCTCTGCTGCGTGACCGCGAGCTCGACGACGAAGACGACGAGGCTGATGAAGAGCTGCTGGAGCTGCTGGAGGACGAGCTCGAGCCGCTGGACGAGGAACTGGACGAGGAGCTTGAAGAGGAGCTGCTGCTGCTCCTCTGGCTTCTGCTCCGCGACGTTCTTGTTTTAGCTCGACCTCGAGCATCATCCACTTCCTCCTCTGCCTTCTTTGCTTCCTGAGGCTTAATTACCACCTCCTGTGCCTGTGTGGGGGCTTCTTCTGGGGGTTCAGTGTGACTTTGGGGCTCGAGAGCATCACCTGGCTCTGTGAGGTCATTTTTAGGTGATGGTTGCAAGGAAACTTCTACAGGAGGGTCTTTAGATTCCTCTACTCGTACCTCGTTGTCGTTTTCGGGGGTTTTTGGGGACTCGACAGCTTCATCCTGATGGCCCTCTTTCTCCTGCTCCTTCTCTTCCTCTCTGTCGTTACCTACCTCTTCTACCTCTGGACTCTTTTCCTGCTCTTCTTCTTCTTGCTGCTGCTGTTCTCCCTCTAAATCCCTCACTATCACCTCAACTTCCATCTTCTCCTCTACCTCCCCATCCTCCACTGCTGCCTTTTCCTCCTCTTCCTCATCTTTCTCTCCCTTCCCCTCATCCTTCGCCATCACTTCCTCCTCCTGCTCCCCCTCCCGCTCCCCATCCCTCTCCCTGACCTCTGAACTCTCCTCCCTCTCTTCCATTTCCTCCTCTGCTTCCTCCTCATCCTCATCCTCCATCTCTACATCACGTCGTTTACCTGTCAGCCTTTCCTTCTGCTTACCCTCCTCTTCATTTTCCTCTTCTTTCTTCTGCCCTTCAGAGTTCTCCGTTTCCTTTTTTCCGACACGCTGAGACTGACGCCTCGGCCGAGCCTCCATCTTGTTCAGGTGCTCAGCAAATGCCTGGCGCCTCTCATCAAACATGGCTGCAAAGGGGAAAATCAGATCAGTGGTAAAAATTTTATTTATCCAGAGTGACTTAAATTCATCATTTATATACAGCTGAGTAATTGAAGGTTAAGGGCCTTGCTCAAGGGCCCAACTCTGGCAGCATGGTGGTACTGGGGATTGAATTAGTAACCCACAGCCTTAACCACTGAGCCACTAATGCCCTCTTCATTGGGATTAATGATCCACACACCCGCATGTCCAGTTTAGAGGCTTACACACTTAAAACGAGGACACCTGCAGGTATCGAAAATAATTTCTAAACTAAAGAAAACCTTTATACACAACACCGGTAAAATCTTCCTAAAATAAATGTAATCTAAATCACATGGAGAACAGTTTGAAATATTTAGTATGTTTTTATCATCACTGATGTTTCATCCTCCAATTTTTACACCTGAACACAGTGACTTGTTCAGTTTCGGTTCTGTCCCACAGGACACTTTACCGTTCATTTTTTTCTGAGACTCTTCCAGGAGCTTCTGTGTGGCTGAACACATTCGACCCGGCAGGTAGAGGAGCGGAGGCTTGGTCTTGGTCCGAATGAACTTGATAATCTTCGTGTTGTGGGCATTCCACTCCTCTTGCTTCAGAGGGAAAAGACAAATTAATTAATCAGATACAAAACTAAATACATCACTTGAAGAAGTTTAGTAAAAAGTAGAGCTACTCTGAACTCAACTTCTGTAACTGAAGCACAGGAAAGACTTTTATTCATTTTACATATTAACCCAATATATTTAGGCATAAGCATCTACATATCAGTACAGATTTACATCAAGATCACAACCATTAAAATATGAAATTGGCTTGCAGTAAATTATAAATGATGAAGCCCTGAAAATGTAAGGAGTCTTTCTAAAATCATAATTCAGTTACAAAATGATGGATGAAGTGGAAGATTACCAGCTGAGCCAGCTCCACTTTATGCTCCAGGAGTCTGAGCTCCGTCTGTTTGGCTCGTCTCTCCTCAAACAGCTCGCGCCTCTCACACTCCACTTTCTTACGCTCCTGTTCCGCCTGCACTTCCAACTTCTGCTCGATTTCCTGCCGTCTCTTAAGCTGAAATGTTTATATAAAAAAAAAAAAAAAAAAAAAAAAACAGCTGTTTGCTCAGCCTCATTTCAGATAGACATTATTGCTGAGCTGCAGATTCACAAACTGAGCTGAATTTCCAAAGCAAGCAAAAAGAAAGAGGTGATAATACAAAATAATGCAAAAAAAAAAAAAAAAAAAAAAAAAACACGAAACACTCCCCACCCCCCCCCCCCCCTTCCCGTGTCCCCTCTCTCCTC
>JBCNYH010000022.1:17176926-17203135 GCA_039654325.1 Tandanus tandanus | reverse complement strand
ACATTATTGCTGAGCTGCAGATTCACAAACTGGGCTGAATTTCCAAAACAAAAAAAAAAAAAGAGGGGAGAATACAAAATAATGCAAAAAAAAAAAAAAAAAAAAAAAGAAATGTGTAACACTCCTAAAATACCCTTTCTGTGGACACGGTCGACTCCTGCTTAAATTTCTGCAATGTTCCCATCAACAGGCCAAACATGCGGCGATTTCTGCAGCAAAACAAAACTTTATTAAACACAATACACACTTATGTGATCGGTAAGAAGAGAAAACACACATCAAATTTAATCAGATATAAAGTGTAATGTGACAGAACAAAAGAGGAATGAAAGCAATAACTAAACCACCATTTTATATAAATCCACCCTTCCTGTCGTGTTTACATTTTGGCGTGACCTGGATTAAAAACTATTTACTACATATGAAGCAGGACATTTTGATCATTTTTAAAAAAAGATACACAGGTATTATGTTGGTTTTTTTTAACACTACACCAGAGTTGTGCCACAAATCGATTTTACTGATTAATTTGTTTGTTTAGGACGATGTGTTTAAAATAACAAATAAATCAGTGGTTCTGCAGGTTTTGTGCAGTGCTGGCAACCGTGCCCAGAATTTTTTTTTTTCCTGCCTCACACTCAATTCTGCTCTTGTACCTGCCTTACAATAGAACAAGCTTGTCCCCACCCATCAACACAGAAGCATAATGGCAGCACAGGTAACACACCAACACAAACATAAGGAAAATTAATTCAGAGGGAGAACACATCTGCTACCTTTGCTTCCCTTTCTCATCCATGGTCTGATCTTGAATCAGATCTCGACGTGTGCGCTCCTTGGAGGTAGCAACTACTGATGACTGCAACGCCGGCTGCACAGGAACAGAAAAGTTGTGTTAATTAGCAGAATTTTTATCTACATTGCGAAAAGCACTGTTCTATACATTTATTAGATTAATAATAAATCAACAAGGCCATGACTCAGCGTTCTTCTTTAAGTACAAGTTTGACCTCTTACTTTTTTGACGTCGTCCTCATCCTCGGCGTCGCTGTCATGCCGTGAATCTCTCCTGGCTCGCTGATCCCCCGCCAGCCTGTGGAGCAAGCAATAAAGTAAAACATTAAAAATGATCATATTAATCAACAGTTTTGGGTGATCAGCTGTCCGGTTAATGTACCTCAAGAGTGCCCCTTCGATGTCCCTCTGTTTGGCTGGGGGTCCTCCACCGCCACCATCAGAGAGTCCACGCCTTCAAGCATGAATGTTAACAAGAAATCAACTTTATTTGCTTATATATAAAAGAGCATGCACATTAATTGTAATTTTCACTGTACTTTCTTTATTAAAATCGCTTAATTACAATTTTTTTCATATTCACTTGGTTTAAAATTCGCTACACTCCACCCGTAGTTTTTATTTAGCCTATCGCAAGTCATGTGATCGCTTTACATCATCGGAGGAACAAAGCGTCATTCATGCATAGGCTTCTATGTATAAACACAGCAGGAAATTCATTTAAACCTATTTTTCCTCTCTTTTTCTCTTAATTCAAACTTTAGCACAGAGTAAGCTTCATCTCTAACCTGCAGAGGGCAACATTACTCTTCGGATCCTTCAGTTTCAATGAATATAAATGACAGCTGCAGCCAGAAAGTTTAAAATTTGTGGGAAATGAATTGGAAAATGCCTTGTTTGAGTGAAATAGCCAGTGAAGTTACCTATCTCTCTCTCTCTCTCTCTCTCTCTCTATATATATATATATAAATAAAACATACAATATCACATCTCAATGTAAACCCTGGATTTTGTAGTTCACTGCCTGGCAGTAGATTGGAATAAAACATAACAGGAAGCCTGACTTTGTAGCACACTGACTGAAATTCAGACTGGACTTCACTCGAATAACTCTGATACGAGTTCCCCACGCCTGATTCATCGGTCCCATGTCTGAACATGTCTCAGAAATTGATGGATCCTTTCTGTCACCCGTATTAGCACCGCTTGATGAGTCATGCGTAGTTAATATTAAGTACGAATAAAGGGTAAATCATACACATCTGGAATAGACAAAAACATTTGCTAATACCCACTGAGCACAATTATATTCTACCGATGACCCAGCACAGGTTACGCCTTCTCAGCCATTTTTTTCCATGGACATTTTGAGCAAGTATTTTACATCTGACATTTGTCATATTTTAGATTCATGAAAAAACATGAAAACGTTAATAACCAAATTCATAAAAGCCGTTTTCATGCATTTTCGGTTTTTAAGCCTCATCATTCTCATTATAATTAAAATGAAATGTACCTCAGTATATTGATTCCTCGGCCCCTACCTCCACCTGGGCCTGGGACGGAAAGCCGTCTGGTCTGACCCAACCTGTTTTGGGAAGGGGGATAATGACATGCATCAAATCTTACTCAAAACACTTTATAGAGATCATTAAAAATACTGCAGTCACTTCCTACACAAAGAGATAAAATAAACACTACGTTTCTAAATAATTCCATCATCTGTGCTCCTAGTTAATGAATAAGTCTGATTAGAACGTTGTAGAAGGGGTACTTATCGGTACCCTTACAGGTGTGCAATACATAGGGTCCAAACCAATAGGCCTCTATGCAGTAGCTGTACAATTAACGGCCATTCAAACGCACCTTTCTGGGACTTATTACATATTACTGATTACTAGCACTTTTATTCAAAAAAATATAGTGTGTGGTGTTTTTAATTTTACAAATTCACAGGAACGCGTTCTTCTTTACTAGCTTTGCTAAAGTAACTAAGGATACTACGGCAACATGCAGCATGGCTGTGCTGGCTGGCATTCATTTAGCATGACTAGTGAGGTAATAAAGCATATGAGGGGGAAATATAATCGATAAAACAAACTTAAATACAATTATGTAATATTGAAAAAAACAAAAAACAACAATTTCGCCTCAAAAGTCACAGTTACCATTAAGAGTAACACTGAAGATTAGCGTGCTAATCTTGCTAGCTAGGCTAACAAGCTAACTATCGTTTGTTAGCATTTAGATACTTTCTACAAAATAAAATATACAAGTAGTAAGGATTGTTTATATATATATATATACCGCAACTCGTTTGGGTCCCTGCCGGTTAATTTCTTTATATTTTCGTCCACATTCTTCAAACTTTCTTTCGCTTTTTCGAGCTGGTCTTGTAAAGCACGTACAGCCACCGCCATGTTGCTAATCAGCTGCCGTTCTGCTAACGTGCATAAACTCAGCTATAGGGCCTAAAAGATGGGTGTGAGCGGGAAGCAAGCTGTGTGATTGACAATAACCTTAACCAATGAGAAACTAGAAAAAAACATCCGCGTTAGTTGACAGAAAAATCGACGAATAGGAATTGCCGTTACTAGTTGATGGGCGGGTCAGTCAGGCATTGTTATTAGGGGTCCAAGTGTCATTGTGATTATCATGGTGGAGTGATTATTACCTTCATCGACCAGGTGGGAGGTCATGAGACTGGTCAAGTGTGTCAGCAATAACTCAAAAACTAACGCAGGGACTTCCACATTTAAAAAACACTATGACGTCATCACTTTTTTGGAAACATAAGCTCTTTGTGACATCTCTATCTCTTTTTCTTCACTTCCTCGATTTTTCTTCTTTCGGCTGTTCCGTTAGGAGGGGTCGTCACAGGGGATCATCCTTCTCCATCTCTCTCTCCTCTGCATCCCTCTCCGTCACACCAGTCACCTGGATGTCCACCCACACCCACTACACCACTATTATGCTACTACACCACCGTGCCACCATGTCTGACATCAAATTTTCATAAACAAAATAGTAACAGAGAAAATTTTAATTCATCTTATTATTTACATTTTATTTCAGTAGAACGATTTTTATGTTTATACTTTTATCATTTTATTTATTATTTTTCCTGAACAGTGACAAAAATGTGACGCTAAAAAGCGATATCAGAAAATATTCAGAATTTCTTAAATCATCTTTAAACTTCTTCAAATACAAAAGTGTTCAGAAGAGAAAAGTCGCATCCAGAAGCCCAGGCATCGTTTTCCGCTCCATCTTCACTCTTTATCAGCCAAATCATTTTGTTCAAAATACCTTAAAAACAAAGAACAACAAGCTAAATATTTGCACAAACACACAAAATTCATCATCATCATCATCATCACAGGAGTGTTTGTGTTTCTCAGATGGTTCCTTAAAGTGAAATGAAAGGCAGGCCTTCCAAACTCTCCTGTTACACATAAACATATGTATATTTTCATTGTCAGGTGGTTTTTACTTACAGTTTCAATCTGCTACTTTAGCAATCTGCTAAAATTTGTTTAATAGTTTGCATTAGCCAGTTTGAAAAGGCTTCTGTCTCCCTCTTGTGAGAGTGCAAAATCACGAGAATAGGACATGAATCCCCCTGTTTATATGTGACCTGATCTAGCAAAATGAGTTGGAAGTCGCAAGTATTACTTCAGAGATACAGGCCAAAATATGCTGTAATGCATTAAAATATAGATATTTTTTGTTTGCTCTGATTTGATATATGAACTATTAATCTATTATTTCCCGAAGTTTTATAGCCGAGAAACTTATATAAAGTAACAAAACTGACCATTTAGCAGAGGGTCCTACCTCTACACTTGGCAGAAAATACCAGGAAATATCCAAGCCCTGCGAAATTAGATGTTTAGTTTCTCATCACCGCCCACAAGTGATTCTGGCCCCGCATGAAAAAGGTTTGTTGCTCAACGCTGACAAAATACCCTGCGTTCGCTGACAATCTTTTTTTTTTAACCAAACAATCCAGAATTAAACATACACTGACGAGGACAACGTTGATTGACTGCCCTTCCACGTGCAAGTTTGGCGCCTCCACGTGCTGTGAACAGCGCTACTTAGGTTTCTTCTTGGATTCAGAACGAGGCTGTTTCCACACAAGTGCATGGCCACTTTTCAGTCGATAATTGTACCTAGTTTGTGTAATCGTGTTCTTAATTATGTTTTGCTCAGACTCTATTTTCATGTCATGAAGATAAATTTAATAGTTTGACAAATCTTTTTGTAAGCGTCTGTGTCAAGTTATGCCTTATGTGTGAAGTACCGTTACATCATGTTGTACTTTCTGACCCTGTGAGCTGGTTCAGATAAAAGAAGTTTAATAAATTGAATTTAAATTTGAATTCTGACATTGCCTTAGCTTCCTTTTCTCTTGAAATTATGGGAAATTATGTAATCAAATGACCTGCTAAGTTTTATTTCAGTAGAAGGAACCCATTGGTTGCTAAGGACATTTGAAGGATACTTTTGTTAGTCCCAAAACTCTAAATGCATTTTGCAAGAGTCCGATCAAGAGTCCGATCATACATATGAAAACGATTACCGTGCCATGTATGTATGCAAATTAGTTTCTGTATTACAGAGGAAAACACGGGGTGATCACATGACTTTTCGCTACTTTTCGTATTACAATGTCTCCCTCCTGTGTGTGGAGCCATTGGTCAGGTTTATATTTTCTACACAAAAACAGTTCATGAAACAGCACAGTTTAAGAGAAACAGACATAATCTGTATATGCAAGCTTTTATTTTATTTAATTCCCTTTTTTAAATAAGTGTAAAAATGTTCAGTTCAAATTTAATTCAAATATTTTGATCAGAATGATTTTATACCACAGCGACTCTATAATATACCAGAGAAGCTAAACATATAATAAAAATGTTTCTTTGTAAGCACTGTTGATATTTTGATCGTTTTTATGGCTTAATTATGATATGATTATGAGTAATTAAGATATGATTACGGTTTGTCCCATACATAAGCACCTGGCCATGACATTAACTTTAGTTACCTTGCTACTATACAGATCATCAGGTTCAGTGCTGATAAACGCTCATCATCTTTATTGTCCTGGAACAGAAGAGGCAGTGATGTCATTTCCTCTCTACACCCAAAGCATAGAAGGGAGAACATACACACATACACGTAATGGAGATCTGTACAGAGTAAAAGTGTGTGTGTGTGTGTGTGTGTGTGTGTGTGTCTATATATATATATATATATATATATATATATATACCAGGTGAGCCCGCACTGCAGAGCATCTCCTCGCCAGCTGCCTGATGAGTGAATGTGCTTCCGGTAAGAGGGGTTTCTCCAAACACGCCAATAATGCATAAAGCCATCGGCCCTATGAACATAAATTAAAACGTAATTTTGGTACTGTGTCTATATGGGGTTTATTTAACTCAATTAAATGACATCTAAAGCCTCCAATTTAACATCTAATCAAAGAAAATCATACATCAAAACAAACTGCCTTCCTTTATGCATAAAAAAAAAGTCTAATCACCTAAATCACCTTCGACTGAATAATTTTTTATATACACTTTCACTAAAAATGCGAAAGAGGCCACTGGGATGTTAAAATGTAATTTTTTGATGCGTGTTAACAAACCAGCTGAGGAACAAAATGGTTCTCCTCAAACCAGCTGATCAGGGACTCGAGCACGGACAGTACGTTTGTCTGAGGAACAGAGAGGAATGAAAGAAATTGAAACTCAGTAACATTATAATGCGACATCATCAGTGCACTTCATCAGTACACGTATCAGTACACGTTACACAGCTCGGAGTAACGCGAGTGTTAATGACAAGCGATAATAATCCTGTACAGTGCTAATTACCTGAGAGAGTCTGCTAACGATGCTAAGGAGTGGAGGGAAACCCAGCTGAAGGAATAAAATGAGAGAATCAGTGATGAATCAGTGATTCCTGCATGTTGATGATGGACTGATACACAGCAACAATGATTTATTATTAAATATCATATCTGGAATACAGTCAGATTTATCTTTCACAATAAGATTATTATACAAGAAACAACAAACCACTGTTACATAGTACATCTACAAAGTGATATCCAGCTGTAATATATATATGTGTGTGTGTGTATACACTCTCCCACCTTCACATAATCAAGTCCCAGACTCTTTGTGTCTTCGTCACTCTGTGTAACATTCAGATAAATCTTTACACCCAAACAAAATCTCCTCCAACCGTCTCCATCATCTGCTTTGGGCTGAAGACAGAAAGAAAAGGTGTCCTTTTAACTGCAGGGGGCGGATTTTTTTGTTGTTTTTTTAAAGATTGCTTTATTAGTGAGGAGGTGAAGTTGGTCTGGGTATTCCGATTGTGTCAAACAAAGCAAAATGGGTTCCCAGTGGTCATGTAAACATCTACTTTGATCTTTAAGGGAGAAGACAGCACTTGTTGGAAGTTAATCTAAAAAATCCCTCTATCCTAAAATCTGTCTGTGTGCAAAATCTTAGACTGATAGCTGCGATTTTAAAGATTTTATGTAAAAATCTGATATTTATCAGAATGATGACATCATCCTTCTTCAAACTTCATTCAAACATCATTTCTTTCAGGGGTTTCTGCTTAAATATATTAATCCAGGTGTATACATACGTAGTTTCTCACTGCACAGGTAATGATTTTAATCTAAACCTTTTCACACCTCCAATACAAATCTGTCAATAAACGGGATGAATGGGTCAAAGTCCTGTACTTGTACATGCTAACTTGGGCCTCGATGACATCATCATTCTGAAACATAGTTTTCAAATAACTGTCCCTAAAATCCTTAAAACAGAAGCTTTCGGCCTCAGATTTTGCACACGGAAAGAAATTAATCTTGATATTCCAATGAGATTAACTTTAACAAGTGCTGTCTTCTCCTTTAATCTAGATGCATATCATATTATTATCATTATTATTATTATTATAAGTATCAGTATCAAAATTATTATTATTATTAATGCATATATGTGTAATAATAACCCAGGTTTTCTTTTTTTTATGAATTGATTTCCACTTGGTATTGAATTTCTCACCATGACAATATTGTCATCCAGAGTCTGCTCTTTCCAGTGCTGCCGGTGTTTGGAGATGCTCTGGAAAGGAAAGAAAAATAAAACTGAGGTTAAGTGCCTGGAGAACAACACTGGAGTGATGTGATGACGTGGAGTTACTGTTACTACTCCAAAGATCTCCATTATTTCTCCAGAACTACACATCTCCAAAAATCTGTCAAAATAATATATATACACATTTACAGCACCTTGTACATTTTATTCTGTATTGTTTTTAGAGTTAGATTAGTGTTTGAAACAATGCAATGAAACAATGAATCAGTTCCTCTTATAACTCAAGTTACAGCAGCTATAAACAGACTTCCCCTCATCAGCGTCTATTTATTCTCTCTCTTCAAGGTAATACGACAGAAACATGACATAAGTTCATTCATGTAAATTGGCATTACTGTCACACCTCCTGTTATTCACCTCTCACCAATCACGAGAATCCAGAATGCTTTAAGAAGGACTAGACCGATGGAGAGAGTCAGGATTGAATTTGTTGGTAAAATAATATTAGTATGTTTACGCAGCGATTGCAGGTGAAAATGACAGACCTGTCGGGTTTGAGAGAAGTTGCTGACTTGTTGCTGTTGCCACTGCAGACTGGGAGAGAATCCCTGCGGCGCAGCACAGCATTCCGACACCTGCACCAAACACACACACACACTTTTCATAAACTTTTTTTTTTTTACATTATAAATCTATTAGCATGTGGAAATGGACTTTGTTATGTCACACTTACAGAAACATTTACAGACTGGTTCTTCTTCAGTTTCTTCGGATCGATCTGAGCCACCACGACATCTGGGCAAAGCAATGCTTCCCGTCTGCAGTAAATATAAAAGGCATCAGGACTTTCAGCAACAGCTCTTCAACTTCTTGTTCATCTTGAAGAAATTAAAACATGCTGCGAAATGGCATTTAAACCATGTGGCTCTCTTAACAAGAAGTGGAGATACTCTAATTTTACTTGGGAAAATAAATAAATAAGTACATATATTTTGAGCCTTTTTGTTTATATTGAAATAAACAGACAATGTGAATAAAATTTGTCATTTAAACAGGTCATAAAATGACAATGCACACCACTGAACTGATCCCATTTAATTTTAAAGATATCCTTTTAATCTAAACAACTACATAGGATGAATAAAACATCATTGTTATCATTTTTCTTTTAATTGAGTGCACCTTCGATGTGTGACATAAGATACCCCATTTAAAAGCACATTTAGAATTACAAATGGCGGACAATATCTTGTTATCAAGTTCACAAAATATGCAAATTAATAACACTGATTAATCGTAGCGGGGAAAGTCTCTGGAGTGCCAAATCCATTGGAACAAAATGCTCGGCACTTGGACACGCTATAAAAATGAAGCCATGACATTATGTTAATAATATATTAATGTTAGTGCTTAGCATTGAGGAATGAGGGTTTAGTCCAGAAAAATGTGATACAGTAGTAAGAACTGGTATAAGGTCTGATTCTGCACTGAAAGGTCTTCAACACACGTGATCTCAATGATCCGAGAATCAATATAAACACTGGACGAAGCTTAAGTACTAAGGTGGTTCCTCTTAATAAACCAGAGATGCTGCAACGCAGTTAAAACCATGACCCCAGTGTATCGCATGCTTACATCACTCTCATTCACTCTCTCACTTTCCGAATCGCTTCATCCCACTGGGGTCATGGGGAGGTTCGAGCCTATCTCAGCCGACACTGGGCGAAGGTGGTGTTCACCCTGAACAGCTCACCAGACCATCACACAACCATTCACAATCACATCCACACCCAATGTGGAACAGCCAACTAGCCTAAAAGTGCATGTCTTTGGACTGTGGGAGAAAACCGGGGAACCCTGAGGAAACCCACACTACATGCAAACACCACACAGGAACCCCTCGCCCAGCCCGGGACTCAAACCCAGGACCTTCTTGCGTTAAAGCAGACTTGTTAACCACGTGTGAAAGCAGTTGACTTACTGAACCTGTTTGAGATACTCCTTCGGGTTCCTTGGAGGTTCATTCAGATTAAAGTCTTTATCTTCTCCATCGTATGGCTCCACGGGTAACAGTCTGGGCATTAACTCCTCCACATCTGAATCCATGGCTAACTTTTACCTAAATATGCATATACAAAGCTGTCATTACCTGTTGCTAGCATCAAATCAGATGGATATTTTGTTTATGTTTTCCTTAGCATCTTTTCAATAGAAATTCGCTTTCTATATCACTCTCTCACGTCCCTGCGGTTTAAACAACACTATCTAGATACCAAATGCGTGTTCACTCCCTGTATAAGTGAACTACACCAGGGTTTAAAAGAACGTCCTTCCACTCACTTCTTAGTGCACTTCAGTTACAATAGCTAGCCATTTGACGCGGGCGATGACTGTTCTTCTTCGTGGTTTCCCCCCCGAGACTTTGAAAACCCCATCTCGCCACAGCGCCATCTCGTGTTCATAGTACAGCAGCACAAAAACCGGTTATGCAACTGATTTATAAAGAGTTACTCCATGCAAATGAGCTGAAGAGATTGATTCAAATATTTGTTTTTATTAAGTCCAAAAGGGAAATATAGGGGTTTTTTTATATTTTGATCAGTGTTTTTGAATCATACAAAATCATTGCCGTTTTGTGGGCACCTCTTGGCAAAAATAAGCACAAAAACAAACCAACATACTGGTCTGGAGCAGGTTTTTAAACCACTTTAAAGTTCATCAGTAATAATCGGTTGTGCCCAGGCACCGTGTGCTCCCAGTACCTAAATGGAACCTAAAGGTGCGCTCACACGATCCCGATCCCAATCCCGATCTGCTTTTCTTGGTTCTTGGGACATAGGCATGTGCAGTATACACACACACAAAAAAAAGCTAATTTGGACAAAGAGTTTACTCCCCCTGCTTTTTCATCACTCCTCTTCCAAAGAAAACCCCTCTGTGACATTTTACAGATTCCAAAATCTTTCTATGACATCATCTCCTAAACCAAGAATTACTCTGCTTTGGCTTACTGTCTAATTCTTGGTTTAGGAGATGATGTCATAGAAAGGGTTTGGAATCTGTAAACTGTCACCGAGGGGTTTTCTTTGGAAGAGGAGTGATGAAAAGGAACAGGAGTGAGGAAGAGGAGTGATAGAGATGAATGAAAAAAAGTCCAAAGACATGCACATTAGGCTAACTGGTGGTTCCAAATTGCCTCTAGGTGTGAGAGTAAATGGTTGTATGGGTATTGGCACCTCAGTGGCCTGGTGAGCTGTTCAGGGTGTACGCCGCCCTCGCCCAGAGTCGGCTAAGATGGGCGCCAGCCTCCCTGCGACCCTAATTAGGATTAAGCAGCTTAGAAAATGAATGAATGAATTGTACAGTAATTATGTAATTTACCTTTACACTGAGTTAATGTTATTTATCGTTATCTACTTTAATTGCACAATAATTTATTTACATTTTATTGCAATCCTTTAAATAAAGGGATTTTCTGAATGTGGGTCACTTCCTCCAGTTCACTTCACAACGAACCCTAAAAGATCTTCAGAGTCTTAATCAGTGAATTGAGTCAATCAGCAAAACCTATGAAGCAAGGTATATATACACACACACACACACACACACACACACACACACACACACACACACACACACCATACTCCTTGTAAGCAGCCAATTTGATCGTAACATTCTGAATTTTTCAAACTGTAAACATTTCATTACTGATTATTTGATTTGTCCTTTTCACTCATATGTAGAAATTAAATAAATCAGTGGGTTTTTTACATTTTTATTTTATTTTATTTATATATTTTATTGACAGTTTGTTTGCAAACCTAAATATTGGGGTAAAGAACCTGCCATGTTGTAGAATTGTTCATTTTTTTGGTGAGGTGATGTCTGTATCATTTAGCTTTACTTTAAATAAAGTTTTATAGAATATTTCAGCTAACAGAATGTCAGTTAACACTCAAATTAAATTAAGTGTTAAAAAATTATTTTTTACATTTTAACATAAAAATTAAATTAACATATAAAAGCAGTATTAATAATAAAACAGGTAGGAGTAATAATAAAAATAGTGAAGACATCACTGTGTATTTGACGAACTGCAATAGTAACAGGGCGGTTACAGTAGTGGTTAGCACGTCCACCTCCCAGCAAACAATTTCCAGGCTCAGCTCGGGTGTTTCTATGTGGAGTTTGCATGTTCTCTCCGTTCTTACATGAGTTTCCACCAGGTACTCTGGTTTCCTCCCACAGTCCAAAGGCATGCTCATTAGGCTAACTGGCTGCTCCAAATTGCCCCTAGGTGCGAGTGTGAATGACTGTGTGCGTGTTAGCCCTCTGATGGTTGACATGGTGACATGTCCGAGGTGTACTGTGCCTTTGCCCAGAGTTGGCTGAGATAGGATCCAGCCTCCCTGTGACCCTAATATGATTAAGCAGTTCAGCAAATGAATGAATGAACCAACATTAATGTTTATTGATGTTCATGCTAATCAGTATCATGTTTTCCATAACATGTGTTGACGTTTATTACAAAAT
Source organism: Tandanus tandanus (assembly GCA_039654325.1). Classification (NCBI taxonomy): domain Eukaryota; kingdom Metazoa; phylum Chordata; class Actinopteri; order Siluriformes; family Plotosidae; genus Tandanus; species Tandanus tandanus. Next base: position 17,190,674 of record JBCNYH010000022.1, on the reverse strand, counting down.
AATTATACTTAGTTTTTGCTTAATTAAAATGTAATCAAAATAAAGTTCATGTTAATTTATAACAATAAAAAGAAGGCTTGACTTTCACTCAAATGAGAATTTTTTTTTAATTTACATTTTATGGTCATTTTAATAAAATGTGTGTTTCTCCAGTGTGTGTGTGTGATGTCACTTCCTGCAGTAATGTGTCAACACCGTGTTAATGATTGACTCTCAGTAACCTCTGATCCTCTCTCAGACTTGGCCTCGATCTCAATCACTGCTTTGCTCTAACCAGTTTTTACCTTTTTTCCCTAATCTTTCTTTCTTTCTTTTTTTTTTTTTGGAGAATGAAGACAGAGACGGAGTCGTTGATCTGAAACTGATGTCAAACTTCCAGCACCATGGCTGCTGTACACTCATTTATTTTACTGCAGTTTTGCCTCAGTTTGGTGATGCAGAGTTCAGGATTAATGTCTAATTATAAAACATGTGGAGACGACGCATGCGCACGTAAATTATTATTATTATTATTATTATTATTATTATTATTATTATTACTCTGAATCCTTTAAAGGGGTGTAATTCTGTCTATTTTATTTCTCTGTCTCTGTTAAAGGCCTGATGTATCGTGTTCAGGCGGTGAGAGATCATCACGCTCAGGACTGCAGGTTTCTCAGCTTTAAAAAAGGTGACATGATCGACATATATTACAAACTGACACGAGAAAGGAGTGATCTGTGGGCTGGAAATGTGAGAATACTTATTCATTCCTTATCCATCCTTTGACCATCATAAAAAGCATGAAAGTCATTATTTAGGAATAATTATAGACTTTAGGGTTAATTAATACATAGAGTATGTTAGCTTATGCGTGTTAGCATGAGCTTTACATGGTTTACTATTTGTTCAGAATGCTTTGTTTTGTTTGTTTGTTATTGTTGGTGTGAATTTTGATGATTGAGGATTAGTATTTAGATTTATACAGTTTTTTGGTCTTAAATTATATTTTATATTTGTGCATATCAGTATTCAGACTTCAGAAGGAAGGCTTTTTGTTGAGTGATCAGGAGTATTGATTAACACTGCTGAAATTGACTTAGTTGTTTAAGATGAGTGTTGGGGTTTGACATTATGATGAACATTTAGAGTCTATAATTAGTCTTTAGGATTTAATGTTAGTGTTTATCATTTAAGATTTTATGATATAAAGTTAGGATTTAGAGATTTTAGAGCTTTAGTGAGTTATTGTTCATGATTAAGAGAGCTACCCTAAGTTTACACTGAGGCCACGATGTCCACGATCTCCGTGATTCAATAAAGCGTGAAGTGCCATGATTTATGAGCACATTTGGAGCATGAATGGGGTATAAAAAGGAGGCAGGGTGCATCCAAGAGATGAAGCTTGAAGGAATTGTGTTTCCAAGTTCATCAAGATCCCCTACAATGATGCATCAATGTCTGTTACACTTTGTTATGCTCTGTTAAGGTGTGTTAAGCTTTACTACTCACTACTATGTTGTATCACGATTGGCACCAGATCGTAATAAATCGTAATAATTGTGGCAAAATTTTTGACAGTCAAAAATTTTGTCATGTTCATCACAATTCCACCAAGTTCCCTCAAGATCACAATGATTTGATCCCATGACTCAAATCATGGAGATCATGGACATCGTGGCTCCAGTGTAGACCCAGGGTAAATCCAGGGTCAGTATTTGGGTAAAAATAATTCTCTATAAGTTCGGCTAGCAGTTAGTGCACCTGCCTCACAGTAAGAAGGTCCTGGGTTCGAGTCCCAGGTTCAGGTGTTTCTGTGGAGCTTGCATGTTCTCCCCGTGCTTGCATTGGTTTTCTCTGGGTACTCCGCTTTGCTCCCACAGTTCAACGATATGCACATTATGCTGATTGGCTGTTCCAAATTGCCCCTAGATGTGGATGTGAGTGTGCGTGGTTGTGTGCGTGTTGCCTTGCAATGGTCTGGCAAGCTATTCAGGCTGTACCCCACCTCCCCCACGACCATAGTAGCAGGATTAAGTAGTAATTCTCTATTTTTTGTCGTCCTGTCATTTTAAATGTGTATGATTTGTGTTTGTTTTCTTTTTAGATAGACACACAGTTTGGTTACTTTCCTAAAGATGCTGTGAAAATCGATGAAGTTTTTGTTGATGAGCAAAAGGAAATTGAGATGAGTACTCAGGTAAGGTTTATAGAAAACAACACACCAGGAAGGAAAAGATCTTACACTGTTCTGCTTTCTGCCATGGTGTTCCAACTCACATGTAAATATTTTCTTTTCAGGAGACAGACTTCTTCTGTACGGACGCATTTGGGACAGTTATCTCAAGCAACAAAGAATTTGAAGATTACAAGTTTGGAGATCAAACATCTGAGGCTGAAGATTTAGGTAACGGTGATTTTGATGATCGCGTCTCCAAAGCATCTGAAACAAATGACAATGTCAAAATGAAGCATGTTGATGATAACGATAATAAATATATCCCTGAACAAAGCGGATCTTCTTGGATTGGATTTGCTTATAGAGGATGGTTTGCTAACGATGATGATGAAGCAGGAAATGAAAATAAAGAGCAGGAGACCTTTAGGAGCAGAAAACTGGCCATGGACTTGGACCAACTAGATAAGGAAAGAGACAGTAAAATTCTCGATCACATTGAAGGTGGTCCACCCAACACTTTGGGATTTGTGAAAAATGATTTACAGGCGAACTCCATGGATAAAACAGAGAATAATGAGGGTTTGTCCAGTAAGCAGTCAGCATACATTCTGGAAGATGGAATAAAAAATATTTTCGTTTCTGACACAAAGAATCCGAGTCAAAGTGAAAACATACAAAGTCTAAAGGAACAACAGAAAGCAGTGAATCGTAAAACAGTAGACCTGGCTGAGACGATCACTGAAAATGAGAAAATTGATGACAAGAGGGATGCAGGATGGTACAACAGAGTCTACAACAGAATCACAAACCTTTATGGAGAGCCTTCTGATAAAAATGAAGCCAGTAAAGAGGAAGGAAAAGAAGATCGTTTGAGCGATCCAGGCATGGACAGAGATAAAGTTATGATTTCCAAAGATGAAAAAAATCCAGAACCAAGATTAGAATCCTCTCTGATTCAGGATGTGCAAAGTAACAGAAATACAGCAAACCAAGACGAGAACCAAGAAGTGACAAGCCAGGATCACTCAGATGGTACCAGTCAGGTCAGTGAAGGATGGTACGGAGGTGTCTTTAACAGAATTACAGGATTTTATGGAGACAATCCTGATGATAGGACTGATAAGAGCATTCTGGATAAGAGAGATGTTATTGGTAACGGTAGAGAAGATCCTCATGTACATTCTGAAACCGTGGATGTACAGTCAAGCCTAGACCAGAAACTGGAACCCAATGATAACAGATTTGAGAAGATGAGTGAGAATAATAATGTAGGATGGTATGACAGTGTTTACGGCAGAATTAGCAGCATGTATGGAGATACGTCAGATAAAAACAATGATGCAATCAGTGATGTCATGAAAAATGTTGAGAGCCAAACGGAGATTGAAAACCCCAAAGATACGTCATCACCATCCATATTTTCTTTAAACGGTCTGTCGTCTGTGATCGGTGGCCTGAAATCACCTTCTGATGGAGCAGGAAGTGCGGATAAAACCAAATCGAGTGAATCTGCCACACCAGAGCCAAGTCAAACGCAGTTTTATGTCTCCACTGACCAAAATGATGCCATGACATTAAGCAGTGATGATGAGGACAATCAGCTTTCAGGACTGACTAAAAAAAAAATTGATGATCACCTTACAGATGTTGACCAAAGCCAGGATACATCACAGTCCGTATTTTCCATCAATCGCTTATCTATGATGATTGACAGCCTAAAATCACCATTTAAGCCCATCAACGTTGGAGATCAAAAAGTAAGTGATAAAGAAAAAACTTTTGATACAGGTAAGGAGGGACACAGCCATAATGATGATGAAGACAGTCATGTTGATGAGCTTAGTGTCAAATCACTGGATGTGATTAGCGAGATATCAACCACAAAAGCTACTATAGGCAGCCAACAAAAAGGAAAAGCTGTGCAGCAAGTAAAAGTAGCTGCATCACTGGTTAATAAAGATGAGACTGAGACACTTGCAGAGGAACCGGACTGGACTGAATTAGCCAAACATGGTTCAGACACATCTAAACACCATGAACGAGATGGAAATTTAAACAGCATTCCATTTGCAGATATTCCTAGTGAAGACCCACAGTCCGAGAGTCAGACCGAGTCAGGTTCTGATCTTCAGATCAAAACAGACTTTATGGAGAACATCTCTGAATCTGTGGGTGAAGCTGATGAAGCTCAGGATAAAACTGGATCAGCAGATGTGTTACTTGAGACAGAAGAGGCAGGTATGAAGGTCAGGAGTAGTGATAGAGCGCACACCATCTATACGGCATCTAATGATGAGCAACATGGTGTAGATATTTCTCAAATGGAGTATGATGGAGAAAAGGAAAGTGATGATGCTACTCAAACAGAGTATGGTGGAGAAACGGAAAGTGTGAACAATACTCTAATGGAGCATGATGAAGAAAGAGATAGTGGTGGTAGTACTAAAACAGAGCATTATGGGGGAATAGAAGATGTTGATGTTTCTCATATGGAGTCTAGTGAAGAAAAAGAAGACTTGGATGCTACTCACATGGAAAGTGATGGAGAAGAAGAAAGTGTTAACATGACTCAAGCAGAGTCTGGTGGAGAAAAGGAAGGTGTTGTGACTCAAGTCGAATATTCTGAAGGACAAGAAGATGTAGATGAGTCTAAAATGGAGTCTGTTGGAGATAAAGACTTGAGTCAAGTAGATACTGTTGGAGACAACAAAAGTGGTAAACCCATTCAAGTAGAGTCTGATGGGGGACAAGAAGGTGTAGACCTTTCTCAAATTGAGGCTGATGGAGAAATAGAAAGTGTAAACGTTACTCAAGTGGAGAATGGTGAAGAAATAGGAGGTGAAATTACTCAAGTAGATGAAGAAAAAGAGGGTGTCATCTTTACTCAGAAGGAGCCTGGTCGAGAAAAAGAAGGTGTAGACATTACACAAGTGGAGTCTGGTGGAGGACAAGAAGGTATAGACATTACTCTGGCTGAGACCAGTGTGGAAAAAGAAAGTGTAAACATTACTCAAGAGAAGAATGGTGAACAAAAAGAAAGCAATATTACTCAAACAGTACCTGATGGAGAAAAAGAGGGTGACATCTTTATTCAGACAGAGTCTGGTGGAGAAAAAAAAGGTGTAGACATTACTCAAGTGGAGTCTCGTGGAGGACAAGAAGGTGTAGACATTACTCAAACTAAGACTGATGGAGGAAAAGAAGGTGTAGACATTAATCAAGTGGAGTATGGTAGAAGAGAAGGTGTAGACATTACTCAAGTGGAGTCTGGAAGAGGACAAGAAGATGTATACATTAATCAAGTTGAGTCTGGAGGAAAACAAGAAGGTGTACACATAAATCAAGTGGAGTCTGGTGGAAGACAAGAAGGTGTAGACATTAATCAAGTGAAGTCTGGTGGAAATCAAGAAGGTGTAGACATTAATCAAGAGGAGTCTGGCAGAAGACAAGAAGATGTAAGCATTAATCAGGAGGAGTCTGGTGGAAGACAAGAAGGTGCAGGCATTAATCAGGAGGAGTCTGGTGGAAGACAAGAAGGTGTAGGCATTAATCAGGAGGAGTCTTGGGGAAGACAAGAAGGTGTAGACATTAATCAAGAGGAGTCTGGTGGAAGACAAGAAGGTGTAGACATTAATCAGGAGGAGTCTGGTGGAAGACAAGAAGGTGTAGACATTAATCAAGAGGAGTCTGGTGGAAGACAAAAAGGTGTAGACATTAATCAAGAGGAGTCTGGTGGAAGACAAGAAGGTGTAGACATTAGTCAAGAGAAGTCTGGTGGAAGACAAGAAGGTGTAGACATTAATCATGAGGAGTCTGGTGGAAGACAAAAATGTGTAGACATTAGTCAAGAGGAGTCTGGTGGAAGACAAGAAGGTGTAGACATTAGTCAAGAGGAGTCTGGTGGAAGACAAGAAGGTGTAGACATTAATCAGGAGAAGTCTGGCAGAAGACAAGATGGTGAAGACATTAATCAGGGGGAGTCTGGTGGAAGACAAGAAGGTGTAGACATTAATCAGGAGGAGTCTGGTGGAAGACAAGAAGGTGTAGACATTAATCAAGAGGAGTCTGGTAGAAGACAAGAAGGTGTAGACATGTCTCAAGTGGAGTCTGTTGGAAGACAAGAAGGTGTAGACATTAGTCATGAGGAGTCTGGTGGAAGACAAGAAGGTGTAGACATTAATCATGAGGAGTCTTGCGGAAGACAAAAAAGTGTAGACATTAGTCAAGAGGAGTCTGGTGGAAGACAAAAAGGTGTAGACATTAGTCAAGAGGAGTCTAGTGGAAGACAAGAAAATGTAGACATTAATCAGGAGAAGTCTGGCAGAAGACAAGATGGTGTAGACATTAATCAGGAGAAGTCTGGCAGAAGACAAGATGGTGTAGACATTAATCAGGAGAAGTCTGGTGGAAGACAAGAAGGTGTAGACATTAATCAAGAGTTGTCTGATGGAAGACAAGAAGGTGTAGACATGTCTCAAGTGGAGTCTGGTGGAAGACAAGAAGGTGTAGACATGTCGCAAGTAGACCCTGGTGAAAGACAAGAAGGTGTAGACATTAATCAAGAGGAGTCTGGTGGAGAAAAAGAAAGTGTGAACATTACTCAAGTGGAGAATGGTGGAGAAAAAGGAGGTGATATTACACAAGCAGTACCTAATGGAGAAAAAGAGGATGTCATCTTTACTCAGAAGGAGCCTGGTGGAGAAAAAGAAGGTGTAGACATTGTTCAAAAGGAACAGCTGAGCTTACACACTGCTCATGGTTTAGCAAACACTCACAGCACCTCTGAAACCAAACAGAACCTGGAGATCGATCCTGACGACTCCAGAGAGTCTGAGGAAAGTGAACATGCTGCAGTAAAGCAGGCTGAAATCCAGGCAAAGAACATACAAAATAAAAGTCCATCAACAGATGGCTCTGAGGCTGAAGTTTACAGCATGTCAGGTGAAAATCAGAAAGATCATGTCAGCAAAAAAAGTGAAACTAAAATAATGGATGTTAAACACCACAAAGAACAAACATCACCTCAGATACAGGAGTATTCCAACTTACAAGCTCATCTCAATGAGGAGGACATACAGAGTCTTCTGGAGTTCCTTAGTGTAGAAACATTATCATGGCTGGATTTCATCATTGGACACTTTGAATATATTAACCATGAAGAGCTTGCTGAGCTTCATGACTTTGAACAAACACTGAAACATCATCTTAAAACCAAAAATCAAGAAATCAAGCCATCACTGCAAACCATGCAGAATGTCTTAGCAACGCTAAGAAAGAAGTTTATACCCGTAATAACAGATGGCAGTTTAGATAAAAGCCCAGGTACTAACGATCTACTGTATATTTACATAAATATATGTTTTTTCAGACTTGCATAATTAATTTTCTCCTTGTGCATCAATATGAGTTCATTTCTATTAATTTCTTCTCACTGTTATAAGTTAAGTAGCGGTGGGTCATGTTTAATAATGTTCTTCACTTACAACTGTTGAAGAACCTCATATGATCAGAGAAACATCTTTAAGATCTAATATTCTAAAAAAAAAACTATACTTTCATGCCTCTCTCCAAACAGACCAGAGCAAGACTGAGTGTGTCAGTGAGACATGTGTGAGTAATACTGAGAACACACCAAATGCTGAACAAGACAAAGGAAAGGGCAACATTTTGGACAACAACTCAGACAACAACATAGACAACGTGGACAACATGGGCAACAGCTCCAGCCTAAATGACTCAGACAGCTTAATCAGTTCATCACTCTTTAATGATCTAGAAGTTGTTACTGACAAGAATTCAGTATTAGGTGACAGAGACAACCTCAAGTTTGACCAGGAAACTGCTCCTCAGCCGGACACCATTATTATCACTGAAGAATTTCTGGAACCTGAAAAATCCCAAATTGGTAAATATTCCTTTATTCATCATGCTGCTTCTGCTGGATTGTGATTGGTCAAAAGGTGAATGTTAAGAAGACGTTTGTAACATGTATGGGTGGAGTCTCCAGTGTCAGTGCTTTGTAGCAGTCAGATGTAAAACTGCAACTTTTAAAACATTCTTCTGATGTCTTTAGAACAGTTTTGCAGTTTCTTGGGAACATGAAATCCTGGGGCGGCATGGTGGAAGGAAGCAAGAAGTTCATGGGTTCAGGTCCCGGCCTTGTGCGTTTCTGTGTGGGGCTTGTATGTTCTCCCTGTGCTTGAGTGGGTTTCCTCTGATTACTCCGGTTTCCTCCCACAGTACAAAGACATGCACAAAAGTATAACTGGCTATTCCAAATTGATCGTAAGTGACAGTGTGAATGGATGTGTGTGTTGGCCCTGTGATGGTCTAGCGAGCGGTTCAGGGTGTACCCCGTCTCGCCCAGTGTCAGCTGAGATCCTAGTAGGATTAAGTGTTTCAGTAAATGAGTAAATGAGTGATGACAGCCTCATTCATTCATTTTATGAACCGCTCAATCCTAATTAGGGTCGCGGTGAGGCTGGCAAACATCTCAGCCGATTTTGGGTGATGGCAGAGTACACCCTGGACAGCTTGCCAGGCCATCACAGGGCAGAAACACGTTGACGACAATGCAGACTACTCTTTACGAAAGTCAGCAATGGTTCTTTTACATGCCTATCACCATAGACAGTGAGAGACATGGCCTGCCTTTGATAACCCAGTTAGCTGCACTGGGGGGACAGCAGTGACAACCCGATGACAGTGGGGCTTGAACCCCCGACCTTGGGATCAGTAATCCAGCACCCTACCACTGGGCCACCACTGCCCCTATTATTATTATTATTATTATTATTATTATTATTATTATTATTATTATTATTATTATTATTATTATTTTGAAGAAGAAGAAGAAGAAGAAGAAGAAGACATCTATTTATAGTGCATTTGGTAGCTCAAAGTGCTACACAATCAAGTAAAAGTAAATTTAATGATTAAAAACGTAATGTAGTTAAATTCATTAGTAAAATAAGAGATTAACTTAAAAAAAAGTAAGTTTAAAGTAGCGTAAGTGTACAGAGAGTTGTATAAAAAGTGCATGAATATAGAATAAGATGAAATATATTAAAATAGTTAATCACAGAGAGAACATGCAAACTGCACAGAAAAACGCCCTCACCGAGCCTGGGACTCAAACCCAGGGTCTTCTTGCTGTAAAGTGGACGTGCCAAGCACTACTCCACCATGCCACCCTGTATGATAGTAATGAAAGATGAAAATTAAAATGACAGCAAAAGGGCCAAATGAACTTATCTTTTAATCCTTTAACCATTGACATGTGACTCAGTAAATTAAGAAATAGTTTTCCTGATTAAAAGAAATGATTAAGTACTGGATCTACTCTGTCTTTTTGACGGAGTAAATAGTGCATACTGCTTTAGACCTTTGAAATTAAATCTGTTTTCTTTTGGACAGAAGGAGTCCTGCATCCATACACGGTTCTTGTCGCCGGAATCACTAGTGATGTGTTCACATACATGGTGAAGGAGAGTGCACATGTGAAACACGCCATCCATGAGGTACGATCAGGCATCAGAGCCACTGTCTGCTCCTTTAAGACTTCACTCCTGTCTGGAATTTTTTTCCCCCTTCTGTGCACTTGACATCTCACCAAGTGCAGTTCCAAGCACAGGTTAGAGTCTGGTAATGTTCATGTTAAGGTTGATGTGAATCTGACAGCACATCAGGTGAAGGGATTTCAAATGGACACTGAAGATCAGAAGGTGAGTGGGGGTAATTAAGACAAAAAGGTGTCAATAAATAGAATACTTCTTCTTATTATTATTATTTTTTTTAATGACTGACAGGTCTGGACGTGAAAGGCACAGGTGTTCAAATGACGCAGTCAACTAACTACACTATTAATGAATGAATTATTCATTTAGAAAATAAATATTTGATCAGAATAACATGGCTGTATTGAACGGAACTACATTTTTATTCACACTTTAAAAACTTTACAATGGACATGCAGCCGGAAAACAATGTATATCGCCGTGCGCATGCGCAGAACGGCTTAGCACGTCGCCATTGTGGCATTTTATTATTGGTGACGTGTGGAATAAACCATGTTGCGCTTTAGAGTGGTGTCAGGTCTTGTTTGTGTTACGGCTAGTAAAACAAAAAAGGAAGACAATGTCGATTTAAATACAAGCCGTGATTAATTATAATTTAAAAACGATTGCAATAAATAAAAACGTGCTTTGGTTATGTTGCGAGTTTATGTTAGACAGAATTGTGATGAGATTCCCCCTCAAGCTCATGCAGTGCACTGTTCGTCCTCTCTGCGTACTGCGCATGCGCATGCCGCTATGGGGAGACAACAGATGGAATAAGTAGAGATAAACAAATATATAAAAGTAGCGTCGGTTTATATACAAACAAGAACATAATCTAATGATGGCAGAGGGATTTAATAACGAGTCTGATGTTATGGAGGTGAATGATACTAAAGGAAGCGTAAATGTTTATTACACTCTTGCGATGGAGAAGATTAGAGATGTAAGTGCCAACTCTGCATTCATGTGTTTATTATTATTCTGAATATTATTATTATTATTACTCATTTTAACCTTCTTCTTTTAAAATGATGTACTTTTAAAGTATCTTTTTTATAAACTGATATCAGAAGCCACATGATGTATGTAAAATCTGTGATAATGTCATTAGAAACACTAACTGCTTGTTTATTTATATATGGTAGTGTTGTTATTAAAAATAGATGTGAAAGGACTGGGATCAGGGTTCTTGTAAAAATAAAAATGAAAAAGACTAACCATTGAAAGGGGTACATTATGCTTTAAAACCCCTGTCACATCGAAATGGTGTCATTTTCATTCTGATTTATCCTTATGGATGTGGGATTGTTTGGGTGAAGTTTGTACAGACTTCGGTATTATCTACAGATTTTATAATCTTCTGAATATCTGATAATAAACCTGTGATATCCATGAAGATGAGACTGAAATAAACAGGTTAGACCGAGATATGTCCACACTTCTGCAGCAGGTGGACTCCTTTGCCGAGCCGTTTAATCCTACCAGGGTCATGGGGAGGCTGGAGCCTATCTAAGTCGACACTGGGTGAAGGCGCGGCGTACCCTAAACAGCTTGCCAGACCATTGCAGGGCCAACAGATGCAGAACCGTACACACACTCACACAGAGGGGAAATTTGGAACAGCCAATGAGCCTAATGTCTTTGGAGGAAACCAAAGTACCTGGGGGAAACTCACGCAAGCATAGGGAGAACAGGCAGACTCCACACAGAAATGCCCTCGCTGAACCCATGACTCGAACCGAGAATCTTCTTGTTGTGAGGCGGACATGCTAACCACTACGCCACTGTGCCACCCTTGAATTTGTTATATTTTCATTTATTAAATCACATTGATGGTTGTTTTTCATAGTGAACATTACATGTCCTCAGAGTAGATCACTTTCTTTATTCTCAGCTTCATGGTATGTTTGTATTTTAACATCACACACACAGAGAGAGAGAGAGAGAGAGGGAGAGAAAGAGCTAATAGATGTTTTTTCAACAAGATAATTAAGCCCATATTGAGGTATTGCAGTGTATTTTCACATCATCTTGTATAATGTTTTAGAGAATTTTTTTGAAATTGTATTTTGCAAGATTTCTGTGATACAGTTGTGATACATGAGATGTTTACTCATATCATTATTCTAAATACAGGACCGAAGAAGACCATTGTTCCTGTGCTGATTTCTGTGCAATGTGATATTGCACCATCAAGCTTTTTTTTTTTTTTTTTTTGTAAATGGTTCCTCTAACGTCTTCCTCTTTTTAGTGAGACACTGTTTGATGTGTTGTTGCAGGTTGTGATGTCACTTCCTGATGATATGAGACCTGGTCCTGATCTTTATGGGTTGCCGTGGGATGCTGTGATCCTCTCCTCCATGTTAGGTTTATTCATCTTCCTGCTGTTCACCTGCAGATTTGTCCAGGCAGTAAGTGACCACTAAAGTTCTCTCATTTCCAAAAGAACATTTTTTGTTTTGTGGAAGGCATGTAATGTCACCCTGAGAACTGTCAGCTATATGAATCAGTTCTCCCTGTATATATTATTCCCCGCCTGATATTTCTCCCCTAAATTGAATTATAACCAGCTCCCACCTTCGAGTACGCCTCCCTATAACACAACCACCACTGACCAGTTAAGAGCCAGAGCAAGCGACATTCTTCCTCCAGGACACATGATGCCAGCTGCCCGCACTGCTTCTAGCTGCCTACCTGATGCATATTCAGGGGCAGCATATCACACTTCGGAGGAAAGCGCTATCCACCCTGTTGTATGTATGAGCTCAAAGATGCCCCTCATTTTAAGTGACAAGGAAACAAGTGTATGTCATATGACTCTCCCTGATAGCTTGGCCAATTAGCTCCCCTGGTTTCCTGGCTATGCATGGCTCGCTTAAGATCCAGGATGATTGAGACACATCTTGCTGCTGCGCCACTCGGGAACCTGGCTTGTTCTAATTCTAATGTCACGTGTGTGTGCGTGTGTACAGGAACAATGTGCTGTTAAAGTCTGTCTGGTTGTTTTCTGACCATCACTATAAGTGTTGCATGAACCCACTCTTTACTGCTCTGTAATAGAATTAGTCTGAAAATGATTAGTATCAGAATTACTGTGTATGTTTTCTATAAGGTGACTCTGTATTATACACACCTGTGTAATGTGTGTTGTTTTCTTTTCTCTCTCCACAGGTTAAGAGCAGAATATACTGCAGTAAGTATCGTGTTCCGATCTCGTATCATTCGTACACAAGTTCTCAGGTCTTAATCGATCCTGATTGGCTATCATTCGTTTCCAGATAAAGAGAGAAGGATGGGACAGAAGGTAGCAGAGCTGCTGGAGGAGAAGTGTAAGGTTCTAGAGACACTCAGTGAATGTGAACACAAGGTGGGTGAGGAACAAATCACAGCCTAATATTATTATTTTATCATTTATTTAAAGGTATAGTGTGTAAGGATTAGTGGTATCTAGCCTAATCAGGATCTAATATGCAAATGTTTGTTATAAGTCAGATATCAGTGTGTTATTTTTATTTTAAGTATATTTTATTACACTGAGTTGTAAGTTATTACTTGTTAGATTAGTGTCAGTGTTTTTATTTCAGCTGCATTGAATAGAATTGTAGCTTATATTACCTGTGTGTGTGTTTCCGGACAGTTTAAGAAGCTGGAGACTGCACTACAGAATGGTGGACTTTCAGCTGAGGACTCCGAGAGAGAAGATTTGAAGGTAGAGGTCGTTGTTATGTGATCATTTTACTCCATTTAACTCTACTGAGTTTAACCTCGACTCTCTTACACTTCAATTTATTTATAGTTTATTGTTTTCAAGCTGGAGTTTAATTACTTCATGGTACTGAAGCATGAATATTACAGATGGTTGAAGGCTGATGAGACGCACATTCCTGATTATTATATAACAGATATGACAGAAAGGCACCTAACTGATGAATATGATGAATAAACCAGGACCCACCATCACTGTGTGTGTGTGTGTGTGTGTGTGTGTGTGTGTGTGTGTGTGTGTGTGTGTGTGTGTGTGTGTGTGTGTG
>JBCNYH010000022.1:17160980-17176233 GCA_039654325.1 Tandanus tandanus | reverse complement strand
GTGTGTGTGTGTGTGTGTGTGTGTGTGTGTGTGTGTGTGTGTGTGTGTGTGTGTGTGTGTGTGTGTGTGAGATAGTGTGTTTGTGTTTGCACTATTTCTGAAGACTGTTTACATTTAGGGAGAGATGAAAAAACAGATAAAGAAGTAATACTGTTTACTGACCAACACAAAGCTCCACAAACAGTAGCAAAGGAGAATTGTGTTTATAAAACTAGATTCAGTTCCCTCCATAGTGTGAGCAAGATAACTGAAAACAGTCCGTAATTCTTCCCCAGCTGGTTAAATGCTGTGAATAAAATCAGGGAGTAGTATTCTTTTCTTGAGATGGGCGCCAGCCTCCCTGCGACCCTAATTAGGTTTAAGCGGTTCAGAAAATGAATGAATGATGAGTATTCTTTCCTTTCTTTTTTGGAAACATTATAAGCAGCTGGCTAGAGTCAACTACAACAACAATAATACTCAATAATCTTAGATGTTTAAGTCTCATGTTACTGCAAGAACTACTAATACTTATTATTACACCGGAAGTATCTGATATCAAACTCTTTGTCGCCTTGTTGTTGTTGGTGTGGACAGTTGGCTCTAAAAGTCCTACTTCTCCATTATTAGCCATCAAAATTACATGAAACTTGGCTGACTTGTTCTTGTGAACATTAGCTGGAAGTCCATGGAGCTGATTTTGGATTTTCTAACTGGAAACAGAATTATGACTTCATAACTGAAAATTCTAATCCAGCTGCTCCATGAAGCATGGACAGAATCGAATGAAATTTGACAACATTAAACTACGCGACAATGCTAACAATCCTACTTCTCCGTTATTACTGACCGGAATAGCACCAAACCTTGCAGGATGTTACTAGATGACCTGATGAACAATTCTTTGGAGGAATTGTCATTAAAATTATCCGTAAAAATCTGGTTTTAGTTTGACACCTGTGTTTCTGTGTAGTATATACTAAAACTCTAACTAAAGTGAAGTTATAGAGTGCAGTTTACTTGCATATCTGCGTAGGATATACTACACTTTGAATTAGCTACAAAAAAACCTTACGGGGATCAGAGCGCACAGAGCTCATCCGACCTAGCTCTGTCGAGGTTAAACTGTGTTAAAATAAACTTAGTTTTTTTATCTTAAGTATATATTAAAACAAGTATTCTGCTCGCCTTCAGTAAATAATTGTTAGGTATTTTGTGACAGAATAAAATAAAAAAAATGAAAAGGTAAATGAAATAAATAATAATTAAATGAACTATGAGTTTTAATTGAAAAGTGGAATAATTATTTTATTTGCAAAATGAGATAGAACTATTATGTATTAAAGGCAAAGCCAACACCTGTTAAAAGTTAAGTTCAATCTAAACGTAATATTAAAATCTGTCTGTGTGCAAAATCATAGACCGATAGCTTTTATTTTATCAATTTTATGAGTGATTATGTTAAAAACTGAGTTGTGGAATGATGATGTCATCAAGGCCCAAGTTAACAGGAGGAGTAAGGCTTTACTATATTACTAGTTTCCCACTACACAGGAAATGATTTTAATCTAAACCTTTTGACACCTCCAACACAATTCTGTCAATAAATGGCATGAATGGATCAAATTCCTGTACTTGTACATGTCATCGAGGCCTGAAGTTCTGAAGTTAACATCATCATTGTGAGACTCAGTTTTCAAATAACTGCCCATACAATCATTTAAACAGAACAATCGGCCTAAAATATTGCACACAGAAAGATATTAATCTGGAGATTTTAACAGAATTAACTTTTAACAAGTGTTGTCTTTATATTTAAATTAATAATACATGTTATTAATTTATTGATTTAATTCTTTATTGTGTCAAGTATTAATTTATTTATTTTAAGATTGTTGTTCACTACGCACCATGAAATATTTAAATCTGTCAGATTCCCTTTAGTGTTACTGGGTGGGAACTGGCACCTGATTTATAATTTATTTTTTTTTTATTGTATTTTGTCACACAATAGTGTTCCATAAACCTGAGTTATTCATATTCACCAGTAATGTGTGTGTGTGTTTGTTTGGTTTTATTAAAGGTCACGTCGAAGAAGCTGGAGGAAGCGAATGCACAGATGAAGAGTGATATGGAGAAAATGCAGGAGGAACTGGATGTGAAGGACCAGATCAGAAAACAGCAGGAAGAGCAGGTGATGTATAATAAACATCCATACAGCCCCTCTGACTTTTAGTTCATTATTTCATTCTTCTGGAAAAAAGGTCTCTTCTTTTGTTTTTCAGCTCACAAAACTGGAAGAGATGTTAAAATCTCTAGAGGAAGAGGCCGCAGAGCGCAAATCCCAACTGGAACAGGTAAAAGACGATCTGTAACGTTGTTAGTAATGAGTCTGAGAACACTGGGTTCAACAACCTGTGAGCAGCAGCACAGAAGTGTAATGTTTTCCCAACTCTCAGCATGTGATTGGCTCGAAGGTGCACCTTGATAGAACAGATAATATAAATATATTATATAAATATTACTTCTTTCCTGAGTGATTGTGTATAATGTTCGTGTTCCAGGATAAAACGACTCTGAAAATCCACGAGATGAACACAGAGAGACTGCACAAGAAACTCCAGGCGGCTAAAGAGGAAAACATCATGTTAATAGAGAGCAAAGCACAGGTGCATCTGCCTCTCTGTGCCTCTGTGCGTCTGTGTCTCTGTCTGTGTGTGTGTGTCTGTCTGTCTCTCTGTGTGTATATTTGTGTCTGTCTGTGTGTGTGCACACTCAAGTGTGTATGTGTGGTCCTTAGCTGGAGCAGGAGGCAGAGGGATGGAAGGAGAGACTGAGTGAGCTGGAGGAAGAGAAGAAGATGAGTGAAACATCACACAATGGAATGATGGAGAACTGCAAGAATAAAGATGAGTGTATAAAGGTACATTATTTCCCCTCTCTCTCACACACACACTCTCTCTTTCTCACACACACACATATACACACACTCTCTCTCTCTCTCACACACACACACACACACACATACGCTCTCTCTCTTCTCTCTCTCTCTGTCTCTCTCTCTCTCTCTCTCTCTCTCACATATAAATTCAAATTTCAAATTAAAATGTATTTGTCACGTACAAAATCATACACAGTACAATGTGTAGTGAAATGCTTGTTACGACTGTCCTAAAATTTGAAGAATAAAAACTATCAATATCAAGAAGAAAAAGAAAAATAACAATAACTAGAACTATTTGAAGGACACCAATATAGACATGAATGAGAAGATTCTTTAAAAAAGACTTGTAGCCATTGCTGAAAACTGAATAAAACGTGTGTCTGTGTGTGTCTGTCTCTGTCTCAGTCTCTGACGGAGTGTTTGTTGAAAATGAGAGATTGGGACTCGGAGGAGGAGGAGAGCACTCTGAATGACACGAGTGGACCAGAGAAAAAACACTCTTCAGGTCTGAACATTAATTCCATCTCATTTTCTATTCTGTTTTATCCTTTATTAGGGTTGTGGGGAGGCTGCAACACATCCCAGACACCGCCGGGCAAAGGCAGGGTACACCCTGAACAGCTCACCAGACCATCACAGGCCAACACACACAACCAGTCACACTTACATTCACAAATAAGGGCAATCAGAAATATCCAGTTAGCCTTATATGCATGTCTTTGGACTATGGAAACCCATACAAGCACATGCAAACTCTACACAGAAATGCCCTCGCCAGCCACGTCTTAACCTCTACGCCACTGTGTCGCCCCATTAACTCCATCTGATTTCTTTGAATCATAATGAAATCTAAATGATTGTAATAAACTGATCTGAGTGTTAATCGGCTTGTTGTAGAGTTCAAGCAGAAACAGAAAGTGCAGAAACTCATCGATGCAGCAAAGGTACGCTTCAGTTTGGGTTAAGGTCTTATGTCTGGTCATATTATTTACTGTGTGTATGTTTTCCTTATGTGGGGTAACAGTGAGTTACGTGCACGTTCTTCTCTTTTTTCAGGCAAGTGCCGATTTAAAGGCCATGGAGGAGGACAAGAACCGAATGTTTTCCAAACTCACAGATGAAATCAAAGCCAAAGAGGATCTTCAAGGTTTTAGTCTATTTAGTTCCCTCCACTACACTTGTCCACGTTCCGCTTAACTGCGCTTGGTTGTATCGTGCTCTACGGTCCCGCGCTCTGCTTTACCACGCTGTACGCTGTACTGTGCTCTGCTACACCGCGCTCTGTTTTACAGCGTTCTGCTGTACCACGCTTCACTTCACCCCTGATCGCTTTACTCCTTCTCCATTTTTTTTTTTGCTCTACTTTATTCCTCCCCACATTCCTCCATCCCACTTCACACCGTTTTGTGATCTGTACATCTTCTCTCTGTTTCATGGTTTTTTTTTTTTTTTTACAGAGGGGCTCCAACAGCTTCATCGTGAGAAAGAGTCTCTGGAGTCGGAGAGCTCCATGTACTCCACTGAGATTGAGAAACTCCAGCACAAACTGCAGATCATGTCTGAGATGTACCAAGAGAAGGAACTCAAACTGCACAGGTGAACACTTTCATTGATTCCTTCTGTGATCTCCACAGGTTTCATTCTCACTGAGGTCCGAAATGCCAGTCAGATGGAACGACTGCTTTAAAAAGTAATGTTAACGAATACAGAGTGAAAGGCAGCATGGTGGCGTAGTGGTTAGCACTTCTGCTTCACAGTAAAAAGGTTATGGGTTCAAGTGCCGGGCTCAGCAAGGGAGGTTCTGTGTGGAGTTTGCATGTTCTTGCAAACTGAAAGACAGACATGCGCATTAGGCTAACTGGCTGTTTCAAATTGTCCCTAGGTGTGAATAAGAGTGTTGATGGTTGTGTGTTGCCCTGCAATGGTCTGGCAAGGTGTTCAGGGTATAACCTGGATTTGCCCAGTGTTGGCTGAGATAGGCGCCAGCCTCTCTGCAGCTCTAATAGGATCCGGCGGTTTGGAAAAAGAGTGATGAGTGAGTGAGAACTGAAAAAGAGTTCTGTACATTTTATCACACGGATCTCTGCGTGATAAAATGTACAGTTTGAATTATAATACTGAACTGAAGTGTTTTTACATGCAGGATGTTAACGGTGGAGGAGAAGGAGCGCTCACAGAAAGAGGAACAGCTCAACAAAGCTGGGAAGAAGATCAGCCTGGCTACAGACGAACTGAAGTCGTACAGGTTAGAAACTGTACATGTGCATGTGGGCATGTGTTAATCAAAGAATTTAATTAAAGATTAAAATTATTTTATTATTTTATTTCACTCAGACAAAGAGCCAAAGAGCTGGAGGAGGAGCTGGAGAAGACCAATCAGGCCTACAAAAACCAGGTACTGCCATTACTTTTACAACCTCAAATGCACTTAGTATACACACACACACACGCAATTAGTACTTGGTTCAAACTCACTGTGCAGTGTAGGAGCGTACAGCTCATCAGAGGATGCCACAGTATAATAAAACATCCAAGGCTGGAATTAATCAATCTCTCTCTCTCTCTCTCTCTCTCTCTCTCTCTCTCTCTCTCTCTCTCTCTTTCTCTTTCTCTTTCTCTTTCTTTTCTCCTTTTTTCCAGATTGCGTCTCATGAGAAAAAGGCTCATGACAACTGGGTGAGTTCTTCCCTCTGTATCTTCATTTTGTCACTCATTATATAAGTAGGTTACATACATCCAACAGTGAGTCATATTCTGTAATGAGTCTCTTTAGTGATTTTCATTTTGTTGTCAGTGACTGATGTTTCAGTGATTAAAAACTTAACATTTCACAGCCAAAACAACGTGATTCGTGCTGTGTAGCTATTTGTATCGAATTTTTTTTTTTAGAATGATTCATATACCGTAGTGGTTCTCTTCTTAGAATGAGTTGACACAAGAGAATTGATATTGATTCTCTTTTTAGAATGATTCACACACCGTAGTGATTCTCTTTTGGAATGATTCACATACCTTAGTGATTCTCTTTTTAGAATGATTCACACACCATAGTGATTCTCTTTTGGAATGATTCACACACCGTAGTGATTCTCTTTTTAGGATGGTTCACATACCGTAGTGATTCCCTGTATGTAATGATTTATATAAGTTACTGAGTCACATTCTGAAGTCCATTGTTGTTTAATGCGTGTTCCTATATTGTAATGTTTGTGTTGTAGCTGGCTGCCCGAGCTGCAGATCGAGACCTCACTGATGTTAAGAGAGAAAACTCAGTACTGCGCCAGAGGTGAGATGAATCGAATATCTCATCTACACTTTTATTGCATTGTTTAGTGAACAGAATGCATTCGTACTGAACAGTGTGGCAATCCAATGTTTTTGTCTGTATGTAGATTAACAGACTGGCAGTTTAAACTGGAGCTGATGGAGAAAAATCCACAGGCTCGTGTACCACTGTTTAGAGGTGAAACATGAAAAAAGGCTTTTTGTTCCCCATAAAGTTAATATGGAACCAATACATTGCATGAAATGATACGTGTGTTTGTGTTCATGTGCATTAATCCTTCAGGTGAAAGATCTCCGTTTGGGCCATCTCCACTTGGTCGACCACCCTCTGAAACTCGGCCCTTCCTGTCCCCCCCAACGTTGATGGACGGGCCTCCCAGAGTCTCTCCACAGTTTCCCATGATGCCCAGCAGCAGAGGTGATTCCTCTTTACCAAAATAAAAACTCAATAGTTATATTATACACTGCACGGTCAAAAAAAAAGTCCTTGATTACAGCGTGTAATCATTATGGTATTGTTTCAACAAACGAGTAAAATCACATTTATTTCTATCCAGTGTTTTCATTTTTCACCGACATCTTGAATTGATGATGGGGAAATTGAA
Source organism: Tandanus tandanus (assembly GCA_039654325.1). Lineage (NCBI taxonomy): Eukaryota > Metazoa > Chordata > Actinopteri > Siluriformes > Plotosidae > Tandanus > Tandanus tandanus. Next base: position 17,169,420 of record JBCNYH010000022.1, on the reverse strand, counting down.
CCACTCTTTCACTATTTAAACCTCAATTTTATATCCGTGCCCATCAGTGAAGAAAATTGTCCATTGACATGATAACATGGTCATTCAGTACATTCAGGTCATCAGCGGACTTCATTTTATTGCCATATTAATGTTGCTGAGCCTCGACCTGACCAGCTGGAGCAACAATGCCAACTGGTGCAACAATGGCAACAATTGTAAAGCAATCAAGGCTATAGTTTGTCCATTAAAATATTATAGTGCAGACCTTTTTTTTTGGCCCGGGCAGTGTATTATCATTCATTAGGTAAATTCTCATCTGAAAAATGTCAATGTAAACACTAATCTCTCTCTCAGCGCCTCCTGGTGTTGTGGAGGGTGACAAGAGCATTTCTTACTCTGAAAGCGGTTCCCCAACATGGGAGAGGGAGAGAGAGAGAGAGCGCCGGAGTCTTGGTCCACCAGGTACACTGATCAGCCCACTGCAGTCACCCAAAAACTGATCTCAAATAAGTGTCCTTTAAAAATTGTAAATAATTATAGTTCTAATTAGCTGAGATCTGTACACTGAGTGATGCTTTGAGTTTGGGAGCTCTTAGGGTGAGTAAGGAAGTAATTTAAACTTAACAATAAGTAAAAAATTTTTCACTTTATTTACTTATCATCATGAGACCCAAACTGATATCACATGACGTGCCTGAATGACATCAAATTTATTTATTAAAATCTAAAAATTTACATGTCATTGCAGGTCCGGATCCAGCGCTCATGTACAGAAGACCCCTCTCAGCTCCATTCCTGAGAGCACCACTTCCTCCTGAAGCGTACTACAACGAGAAATCTTCAGAGTCATCATTCGGGGGAGAGGGTGATGGGTATAGAGAAAACGGGGTCCGAGATGTAAGTGTGTTTCCGTATACACACACACACACACACATATACCATTTTCTCAGTTTATCAGGCAGTCCTTTCTTTATTTACATTTTTATTTCTTTATTTTAAATTTACAGTTGACAAAAATTTTTATTTTTATATTTTCAAATGTCAAGTTTTTGTAAAAATGTTTATCAGATTTTTTAATTTTTATGCTTCTGATTTTTACCAGCACTGCAGTTTTAAATAAATGGTCATCCTTTTGTAAAATGCTAGTTTACTTTAATTAGTATGTGTGTGTGTGTGTGTGTGTGTGTGTGTGTTTGTGTGTTTTACAGAGTGTACGCTTAATGCCCGGTGATGATATAAGAGCAGGGCCTTTTCCTTCATTGGACCCCCGCGACCCTCATTTCCTGCGTCGAGGTTACCCTCCCGCCTTCTTCACTCCTCCTCCTCTGGCCAGTGAGTTTATCGTCACACTTGAACCTTCCATAAATAATTAAAGCTCCTGATTGGCTGCTTATATCTTGTCACTGTGGACGGTCAATAATTAATTTTTTATCCACAGTGCGAGGACCTCCTCCTCCTCTTCCTCCTGGAGTTTTTCCCAGAATTCCACTTCCTCCCCATATGGCATTTCCACCAATGAGACCTCCAATTGATCACGTTTCACCTGAACCTCCATCCAGACCTTCACCTCCAGGCAGCGAGCAACCACCTCAGCATCCACCACCTGCACACGACATCATCTGATCTCTCGCACCATCCCTCCATTTCTCTCCCTCTGTCTCGTCTCCATTGTGTTCCTGTTGAATGCACCCTTCCTGACTTCCCCTCACAAGTGTGTATCACGCCACTGCACAGAATTTATCTTTGACAGTGAAAATGTACAAGGGTGTATTGTGTCACTTCCTTTTCCTTCATTCAAGGGCTTGCTTTGTTGTCGTGTTACTTCATGATGTCATCACAGCTCTTCATTTAACTTTTTTTTTTTTTACTGTAATAAAGGAATGAGTTGGGACGAAACTATTTAAACAAATCGTGTACTCATACATGGTCACATGATTTCTCCTGTGTGCTGATAATGTAGCTATGATGCAGATGTTTGTCTATTATGAAAATGTTTAGGACTTACAGGTCTTAATGTTTGTTATAGTCATATTTAATAATTTTTACTTAATAACTTGCTGAAACTGATGTGTAAATACAGCACTTGTATCAATAGCGTATTGTGAATAATGTGTACATACACAATGTAGTAAATTTTAAGAAATGTGGTGTAATTCTGCAGAACTGTCCCTGTAGTTTGCATATTTGTAGAGCAGATGCTTTATTACAGGAATGCAAATGAAAACATGAATTAAAATTGTCCTATGAACAGTGTGTCTAATATGTATGTGTGATATGTAACCACAGATATAGATCTATACACCCACAATGCAATCTAATTATGTGGCTGCTTAAGAGCAGACGTGGGGCCGGTGGCGCAGCGGTTAGGGTGCCGGGCTCACGATCATGAGATCATGGGTTCGAATCCCCGTTGGACCCCCACCGTGCTAAGACCCCTGGGCAAGGTCTTTACCACAAGTGTGCCTCTGTCTACCAAGCAGTATAAATGGGTACCAGTAAAAATACTGGGAAGGTAACCTGTGATGGACTAACGTCCCATCCAGGAGGAGTTGAACTCCTAGTTGCTTCACGCCACAGAAACTGGGGATAAGCACCGGTCTGATGAGCCACTAGGCTCGGGTGTAAAAAAGCCCAACAGACTTACCTTAAGAGCAGACACATTACTATTCACCCTAGAAAAATGGAGCTCTTTATTGTTCTTCTCTTTCTTCTTCTGTCGCACTTAATGCCCGAACGGCAAAGTGCACCCATGCAATATATATAGCAAAACGTGTCTCGGTGCCATTGACGTGTGATATTATTTTTATTGGCGTTTCACATTGCCATGGCAACACAATTAGCCAAAAACCGCTCCAAAAAAATTGAAATGAGTGGGGAGAGGTCAACAAACGATCATGAAACTCACCTCACTTTGACACCTCGCCAAGAAGCCATACTTTCACATAGAAACTTGGTTCAACTTTTAAAACGTAGACACTGAAGTCGTCATTTGGATGGTCAAAACGGCTTTTTCTCTTAACCTTTGATCAAGTGTCAAGGATTTCTGAGTCTGTTTGTGTATTTATAATGGGTGTCTGTTGCGTGGAATGTTCTGGGCTAGAGTGCGTAGAGTGGCACAGAAGATTATCTTGGAAAAGTTTTTTTTAACTCTGTCCTACTCCCATAATTTATTTTCACACCAATACATTTTTACATCAAAACAGAGGAAAATGTGTGTTGGTTCTGACCATATAACTTACGAGTCAACAGCACTTGTAGAAGTGAAATGGCGAGCCTCTGACTGACAGACAGACAAAAATTACCGCATAGAGGTCAACACAAAATAAAGCTTTTTAAAATCATTTACAGGGTCATTTTTAAATCATGACTCTTTAAACACTTTTTACAGTACAGCAAAATCATTTATATCACTGTGTTCACCAAATTCTTTGCTCTCAAACACTGTCAACCTCATTGCGATGGGAGAAACAGTTTTCAAATTAGAAGACCAAAAGCAAGACGTGTGCCTAAGACATTACTTCAATTTTAAAAGGCAGTTTAAACTGTCAGTAACTGCCAGTTTAATCTGCCTGCACATGCAGGTCACTCACACACACACACACACACACACACACACACACGCATTATGCATCACATACATCCATACGTTAATGCCCGATACTGCAGGAAAGTCAGACAGAGAGCTTGTTTTTTTAAACAGAATAATAACAGTGTATTCCTCTTTCTTCCCACCAAATCAGATCCTCTCTCTCTCAAACATACACACACACACACACACACACACACACACACGCTCACCTGCTCTTCCCCCTCCCATACTCAAATCTCAAAAAAGAAATCTCATTTCTCTCATTAGATGTGAAATGTTGGTGACTGAATCAGTTAAGTAACAGTTCTGTTTATCAAACTAGTAATTAGAATTGATTTATGAAGAGGTTGAATATTGCAGTTAAAGTTTTATGACCGTGTGTTGATATTCACTTTATCTTTTTCTTATTATAATATTTAAAATTGAACCTTTCTGTCTTATTATTCACTTCTTCTTTCCTTTTCCTCTTTCTCTTAGTGTTATAATTCAAAGCCTTGTTTTCTTTCTTGATATTCACTTAATTCTCTCATTCTTAATATTGTTATTATTATTCACTATTCTGAATAATAATATTACTCTTCACTCATATATTGTTATAGTTGTATTTAATACCATACTTCACTCCTGTTGTTTTTGTTGGTACAGTTGTGTGAAGTGGATGGTGGTTATGAATTCTAAATGTCTGCGATATGGCTCACCTGGATTGCTTACTCAGCATGGTGTATTGAATGTAGAAATGCTTTGGGCCTATATGTGTTGATATAATACAATGTACTAATGTTATTATGCATTTACAAAATACAACATATGAAGAGCTCTTTTCCAAAACGCCATAAATCCATTTCTGTTGTTTCAAGAAAAATACGATTTTTCTACCCACTGCCCAGTATCTTGACAACACCTTTGTTCTTTGTATTAATACTTTATTTAAATTGGTTTTAACACTCTCAACAAAAAAATTGTTCACAATCATGATTGAATCATGGTTGTTTTCATGACCCGGCCCTCATTCCAAAATAATTCAATAGCCCTGGTATAGAGCTTGGCTTAAACCCCACAATAACGATTACAGATAAAGCATAAATGCTTTGATTCTTTGATTTATCACCACCTGTTTTTTCACAGCTACTTAGAAACCTGTGTAAACTGTGAGGAATTTTTCTGTGTTCTACAGTCCAGCACGCCAGTTTTCACGTATTTTCCGGCAGCAGTTGCAGCCACATCTCAAAATTTCTTCAGGAATTTTTCTATTTCTAGATATAATCCAAAACGAAAACTTTGCGACCTTCTCACGGCATGTGCGGACCATTTGAGAAGAGTTTAAATCTATTCCGCATCAGAGCCTCGTTTTGCGACATTTGCAGAAATTTCAAATATGTCGGAAATTCCCCCCGAGTTCACGAACCAGGGGACAAAAATGCGATGCCACGTGACAAATCTGAGAATGAAAAGCGACAGTCATCAATTGGCATTCGCATCAGTCGCTTTTTTAATCGCATCTCTAGTGTGATCACCCCTTAATACTAAGCTAATTTATAAACCACAGTGATCCTGAGAAGTCACTCAGGGAAACCCCTGGCGATAGTGGAAACCACGTGAAATAGCTGAGGGAGTCTCAAAAGGTCCCTGCTCCAGATACCTTAAAAAAAAAAAAAAAATACATTTTTTTAAAAAAAGGTACCAGCTCCAACATGATGCGCACAGTACCCGAGGCATATTTCAACAGAGATCGCTGAGGTTTCCCTAAGTGGCATCAGTGTAGCAATACATGCTAGGTCAGTCATTGTCCGTGGACATTAATAGTTATGTGATTGGCTGCAAATGTTAGTTTGAAAAAGACACTGAATCCTCAGTCACTCTAAGGTGTCAAAGGTCATAACAACACAACCCAACAACAACAGAGGCATGATTCTTTTTAATCACTTTTATTTACCGATTAAAAGAAATTGCATTCATTCCACATTGATTCAAATCAACAATCATGCTGGTTTTATCCAACACGTCAGTTACGGTTTGTTTGGATCATAGTTTTTTCCTTAGTTTTTTTTCGGTGAAACAGATCTCAGATCTCTTTCTTTAAATGATTAAAATCTCTCCCTGCCTGGCATGATCACGCCTTGTGCCAGAGGACTTCCTGTTTGGAGATGTACATATAAAATCCAATGCTATGTGCTCACTGGAGACAAAAGAGCAGACACAACACACCTGCCCAAATATTACACTTCTTTAAGATGGTAAAACCAGTTTTTCTTTCTTTTTTAATTTTTTGCAAAAACAAAACAATGCTTATAAACGTTCTCCATGTTCATAAACAGAACCCAGACACAGATTTATATTAGATGTGGCATTGAGGTATATATCGTGAACACATGTATACATATTTATACCCATGAGGCATGTGTCGATTAGAGTTATATCACAATATTTAAAATGAAAGAGTTGGAAATTAATATCACTGTGTCAGTGTTTCGCAGTTCACAAGGGCGGAGCTTACTAATCAACCAATCAGACACTTCTGAATTCCTTTGACCTGACAGTGCTTTAGCATGATCTACAGACTGTAATTACACAAGATGATATTTTACCTAACACTAGCTAATTAATTTAGCTAGTAGTTATTATTTTGCTAGAAAACTTGGCCACTGGTTTTTCCATAAAACATCCAAAGTAACATTAGCTAACTTCTTAAACAGAGCAAATGCTAGTTGTAAAAGACAACAAAAATTATTTGTAATATTAGCTAGATACACAACATCTGAGCTCTACTGCAACAGAGGTAGCAATAACATTAGCTAATAATGATTGAAATGATTGTACTGTGCCATAACAATTAGTATTTTATACTAATAACTTTCCTACTTTAAGCTGAGGAAATGGAGAAAAAAAAAAAAAGCTAGCAATGCCACATGAACATGTCTGTGATTGGATAATTAAATTGAACTTAAGCTCCGCCTTTAAGGATAACACTTAATTAGCATTAGCATAAAAGTTGCTTCTTCTGTGGTTTTGGATCAAATGTAACGTTTCATTGTCAGTTGTAGTAAGAAACACTGCGATATAAAGTCTAACACTACACACGCCCGATACCTGTCCGTGCTGTTAGGTGTGATTTTACCTCGCCGTGACGTTTATAAGCAGCGCAGTGCGGTGTTAGCACTGCACACGCCCCACTGATGGCCACTGCTTTATTGCAGACTATCCTGATTTTAAACAAATGCACAACATTCGTACCACGTATTAATAACTGGGGCCTGCTGGCCAGTCTCACAGAGACCACGTCTGAACCCACGGAACGGAGTCGGCTTCCGAAGAATCGAGATCTTAAAACAATAATAATAGTCATAATATTAATAATAATCAGAAGAAGAAGAATAAGGCCAAGTGTAATTGCGAGTGACGTTTCTGTTGAAGTGACAGAAAGAAAAATGGTTAAGAGCCACTGGATCGTCTGCATTGTACGGATGGTACGCATTTCCACTTGCATAGTTTGATTTGATGTGGTTGAAACGCTAAATCAGCTGAGAACCTCTACAGAGGGTTTTTTTTCTCTAGTTGTTAGCGTTCTCGTCTCACTGGCTGGTGTGAGGTCACGATGCACCCAAGCGCATGTGACTGAAATGAAAAAGATCCTTTAACTGGTCTATAAATAATAATAATCTCCTTTTCATGTAGCAAAGCAGAGGCACCGTTACTGTAATTGTTTAATGCCAGTCACCTGCTGACTCTCCGATCCAAATCAGAAAAAAACAAAAAAACAAAAAGGAAATGTTAAAAACGATAAGAAAAAGGGATCTGTATTTCCTGCAGACATTTGGCCGTGTTTTATCGACTCCCCAGTGGAATGTTCCTTACACGTCTCATAGCAGCTTATAGCAGGTCTGATAGAAGGACCTCGGGTTAAAGTACATTCGCTCTTCACAGTGAAAACAGGTGCATTTATATATACGAGAGATCTACTGGTGTTAACCCGGAATAATAACGCCACAGCACAGCTGCGGAGCCCCAACGCGCCTCATTCGAAGCCTCGGAGCGGCGGGAAACAAGTCAAGAACCGAGCCGAGATTTTTGGCAGCCGACAGAATGAAATTCCAGTGACTCGCTTTTCTCTTTTTTTTTGCCAGATATACGCTGATAAATTGATGCATCGATACATCACGATAAATTCTCCTCTCAGCGTTTCATTTCAGCAGATAAAGGCTAATGACAAATCTCAACCATCATCTCATGATATCAGCATCACAAAAACCTTAAAATTACAGATTAGCATGTGGACGGCCATCTTGTCCTTTTCAGGCTGAAAAAGACGCAAGTAAATTTTCTTAGCGTGATATCGTGATAACATCATGAGCCGTGATGAATCGGCACAGTTAAAGAGGCCTGAGCTGAACCTGCGCTTCTGCCCACACACACCCTGAGAACGGCTGTTTCCTGTTCACCGCTGAGAAAAAGTGGTTCACACCTCCTCCTCTGATACACACACACACACACACACACACCACAGATGCTTTAAATACGCCATGTCAGTAACACAGTAACACAAACACAAGCGTGAAAGCTAATCTGGATTTAGGCACGGCACGACACCTCAGTGCTTGCAGCGTTCTTCTCTCTCTCGTATGACGACAAAAAAGATCAAGGAAAAATGTACAAATATAGAACACTTCTCTAAGTTTTTGGTATGATACTAAAATAGAAAGCTGACTCTCAAGTAAACACGCACTAATCGGCATGCAGGCGTTTAAAATGGTTCCTCCTCACACGTTCTCATGCACACACCACAGATCAAAGCGCTACCAAAACACACACACACACACACACACACACACACACACACACACACACACACACACACACACACACACACACACA
>JBCNYH010000022.1:17141209-17151438 GCA_039654325.1 Tandanus tandanus | reverse complement strand
AATAAATGGACTACAATTTCATCCCGACAAGCCTGTTTCGTGGTTGCCCACTCATCAGGGGATTTATATATATATATCTTTTATACCCCTTGGCATGTAGTGAAGTTTTAATGAGGTATAATAAATACAATAACATTTAAATCATAATGTACAGATTTAGGCTTGGGTCACAGCAGACATGTACATGTGAGCTTTAGAAATTGTGTTTCATTTCAGTATAGAATTTATTACTGCTGGAAGCGTGGTGGAGTAGTGGTTAGCTCGTACTTCTCACAGGAAGAAGGTTCTCTCTGTGCTTGCATGGGTTTACTCTGGGCACTGCTGTTTCCTCCCACTGTCCTAAGACATGCACATTGGGCTGACTGGCAGTTCCAAATTGACCCCGAGTATGAATGGTTGTGAGCGAGTTGCCCCACGATCCTATTAGAATCAAGCAGTTTGGAAAATCAAAAGAGTGATGAATTATTGTTGATGTTTTAAAAGTTTAAGGCGTGTTCTCTGAGAAAACCAGCAGAAGCACTGAATAATTCCTTTTATTCACCAATCATCCTCCACTCAACTGATATACAGATGGAGTGGTCGGTGTTTTATCCCTGCGAGGGCGTTCGGTGTGAGTTTATTTTCTGGTGAAAAATATTTGCGACGACTCTATAACTATGAAGAGGAAGAGCTCATATCAGGAGTTGTTTAAAAATCCTAAACAGGATTTTACTGGATTGCCGAACCGGAGATGGGCACACAGAGGCACAGCGTGAGACCGTGTGGAAAAACGTGTACACATGGACAGACGAGCCAAACGATCAGGTCCATGCATTAACATCTCCAAAGTTTAAAGAGTCACTCCATAACCATAACCATAACCCCACCAGTTACACACTATTTATTCTCCTAATAATAATAATAATAATAATAATAATGATTGATTGTTTTTTTCGAATACGTAAGGATGACAAAAGATAATAAAATCAGGATTAATCTCAGATCAAAACAAAAACAAAAAGCAATTTCAATATAGAATAATTCTCCAAAAACCAAAAAGTGTACATGTCCACAAAGGAGTAAAAGGAAATAAAGCAATCATTAAATCTTTTCCCTTCCTACCTAAAGAATAATAATAATTACTAATTACGATTAACACATTATAACTAATAAAGCTAATAGATTTCAATTTGAATAACAAAAACAACAATAATAATAACTGCACCAACAATACTAACAATAACAATTATTATTCTTATTGTTTGGTTGTTGTTTGTCATTTTGTATTTTTTTACTATTGTTTTTGTTGATATTGTTATTATTACACTTTTTTGTTATTAATCTTATTGTTGTAACTATTACTATCATTATTGTTGTTACTTTATAATAATAATAATTTTTATTATTGTTGTTGTTGTTGTTATCATAATAATAATTATTGTTGTTATTATTATAATTATTACTATCATTATTATTGTTACTTTATAATTATTATTGTTGATGTTATAATTATTATTGTTGTTACTTTATTATGATGATGATGTACCTGTTGTTCCTCAGGTTGCTGAACACACACAGCACGTGATGCAGGTAGGAGAGCGTCGCGGTTCTCCAGCGCTCGTGACTCTGCGGTTCTCCTCCGCACGCGTCTAACGGGCCGAACTCCAGCTGCAGCTCGCGCACGAACGATCCGAACCGTCGCATGAGGAACTCGAGCCTGGTGGAGTCTTCTTCTGGGCCGGATCCTGACCCTGATTCCTGTCCCTGTGCTGATCCGGTTCCGATCCCGGTACCGAAGCGGAGTTTGAGTTCGCTCCACAACGTGGGGTAAAACAGACACTCCCTCCAGCGCGTGCACACGGCAGAGGCCCGCAGCTTGTCCCGCTCCGGCAGGAACGAGAAGATGTACACGATGAGCTCGCTGGGTAACGCCGAGGCCCCGACGCTGCCGCGCAGAGCCATGGCGGAACACGACGGGGAAATAAACCACCGGTACACCGCAGAAAAATAAAGGTGGGGGGAACCGAACTGTGTTTCTAACCGGTACACCGTTAGCAGCGGGGAGGAGAAAATTACCGCGACACAACAATTCCTCCAACAACAACAAACAGCACCGAGCTACTCTGCTTTCAACACTACCGGGTACAGCCCATCTCTGTATCCTCACGGGGGGGGTCACACAGGACACACTCGTGTTTTACAGCTTCTCACTCTTATAAATACACAACACCGTGTAACATGCAGGTAAAACTATTAAATATAGAAATATTCTAAAAGATACAACACATCATTTTATGACCGTAAGGTATTAATTTTGTTGTTGCTGTTGTTTTCATTTAACAGTCCCCTTCGTTATATAATGGTACCGTCCAGAGTGGCGCTGTTTTTGCTATTCCACAAATGACCACAAGAGGTCGCACAAGCATTCATCCAAAGTCTGTTGAACAGGAACGCAGTGTTTCGTTTTTATAGCCAGAAAACTTCCATTAACAGAATCCCACTTCATTCAAACTGCACATAAAGTGCACTTAAAAGGTTATTAAAGGCAATCGTAGGAAGCATGAAGTGTTTGGTATAGGGGTAGTTTCCCTGTGCACAATGAAAATAATTGTGCTTGTATGCTTTTTTTTTTTTTTTTTTTTTTTAAAGCAATTCATCTCATTTCAACAAGCCACAGAATGAGGAGCCATAATAATTTATATATTCTAAAGTTTTCTCTAACTGATATATAAAACCCACAAGGTCATGTGGTAATAATTTAATAACTGCATAAATAATTCAGATATAAAATGTTTTACTAACATTAACAGGAGTCGGTATGTATTTTTTTGTAACTTATACGTCATTGTGTGACACGACATAATAGAGAAATTCTAACATTCGCCTGAAAGGGGGCGCTAAAGCTTTTTAAACTGCTGTCTAAACAACCAACGAAGAAGAAAAGAATGGTGGAAGTTGTCGAGAAAAACGGGTGGGGTGATGTCAATTTGAGCGTCATAACAACAACCTATGACAACAACAAGGAAGATAGAAGATGGCGGAGTTGTCACTTTACCTAACAAACGCCAACGTGTCTCTGGGACAAACTATGGAACCTGAGAAAGTAGGTGGACTAATTTAAATATAGTAATTTTATATTAAAAGTCTTATTACCAGAACGGGTGGGTTTGGTTTGTAAAAAAATAGTATTCTGCTAGTTAGCGCCTGCTAAAGAAATTAGCATGATAGTGAATCCAACTAGTTTTATTTCCGCCTCACGCGCAGTTTGTTCTGTCAGAAATGTTTTTAAATAATTTTTGTTTGTTTGTTAATAAGCGTTATTATCAGTTTAATAGTGTGAACCCTTGTTTCTTAATGATTTATTAATTCATATCTTTATAAATGTATGCATATTTCTGAAATACAAATATGTGTAGAATAAATTGAATAAACATTCTGGGCAAATCTAAACACTCAATCACTCACTTGCTGAACCGCTGAATTCTATTAGGGTCGCTGGGAGGCTAGTGCCTATCTCAGCCGACACGGGGCGAAGGCAGGGTACACCCCGAACAGTTCACCAGACTATCGCAGGTCAACTCACACTCACACACACTCACACACACTCACACACACTCTCACACACACTCACACACACACACACACGCTCACACTCACACGTAGGGACCGTTTTGAACAGCCAGTTAGCCTAATGTGCATATCTTTGGACTGTGGGAGGAAACCGGAGTACTCAGAGGAAATCCATCCAAGCAGAGGAAGGACATGCAAACTCCACACAGAAACGTCAGAGCCTGGGACTCAAACCCAGGACCTTCTTGCTGTGAGGCGGACGTGCCAATCACTACGCCACTGCCGCCCTACACCTACACATCTATCGAATTTTATAAAAAATAAGCTAGTATTGAGTCTGTTGTAGTGAACGAGGACATTTTATATTTGTCCTTGTGTTGAATTACACCTAATACACATAGTTGTTGTCTTTGTGTAAATGCTATGTGTAAACACATTGAACCAGTTTATAAATGAGTTCTGAGTTGAGATTGGATTTTTCTACCTCAGTTAGGAGCCAAAGGCCAATATAATTTCTGTTTAATCATATTACCACCTTGTTGTCTGGGGTGACGGTGGTATTTAATGAATATAAATGTCTCTGTGATGCTGTTGGAACTTGATTAGTGGTAAAAATATTAACACTATTCTTTCTGAAGCGCTTGTTCTGTCTTATCTCGATCTTACACACACACACACACACACACACACACACAAGTTCACAAACTCCAATACTGTTCATATTTTGTCCACTTTTCTGACCACAAGCTTCAGGATCCTTTATGGATCCTGAATGATTGGTTCTGCGCACCTCAGTGTGCTGGTTTCCAGATGAGTAAGCAAATGTTTGGTCATCGTACCATAGTGAGAAGAAACGGTCGCAGAGATAATAAGCATGTCTTTAACAGCGCTGAGCGCTTGGTTTGTAGCAGTCAGTAGAGAGTAAATATCATCGCTCTTGTTCACTGACATGCTGTAGGAAATGATTCTGTAATTGCTCATGTGTCATGGCAGTCAGGTTTCTTTTCCTCTATCTGTGGACGTAGTTGGATCTTGGTCGTGTTCGTTGACATGATACAGCAGGTGAGGTTTGTGGGACCAACTGTAAAGACCTCAGTATGAGGATAAACATGGAAAAAGAGGGATCTGTATTAGAAAAGGTGTACAGAAATGTCATGAGTTCTAAAAAGAAACCATCAGTTTAATTCAAGGATTTCCTTTGGTTCTGAGCCATTTTCCTTTAAGACTTAACATTGTTATATAACAATATATAACAATTCCCAAAATCTGATGAAATCTCACAAAACATAATTGACCAGGAGCATCAGGATGGATAGCTGTCTCTTACTTTGCATTTAAGACCTGTGAAGGAAAGGATCTGCTCTGCTTAGTTGTAGAAATACTGTATGAATTTCCGCACACTTCCTCTCTGTCTCCATGATAAACTTTTAACTTCCTTATTTCTAAGAACCGAAGAATCAATTTCGTGTTCAACACAAAGCAGAAATAATCTTGTTAAGATATTTTTTCCAGTTTGTTTTCCTGCTGTACACCAATAAACAAAGCCTGTGGCCAGAAAAGTGTACCAAAAAAAAGCATTGTGGTAGAAATGTATGTTCTAAACATCTCTAACTGCAATGAAATGATAGAAAGTTATCAATCTATCTGTCTATTTACTATCAGAATTTCTCGGCTTTTCAAAGAAAAAATTCTACATAGATATTATAAATAACAGAATTGTACTGAAATTATAAATGTGCGTGGTGGGTGATGTTGCAGAGCTCCGGTGTGGTGAAAGAATTCGACTGTGTGGAGCTCGAAGACACCGTGAAGAAACAGAAGGTTCCACGCAGAACCATTTACTTTGCCAGCGGTGAGACGATGGAGGAGTTCAGCACAGACGAGGAAGATGAGGAAGAGGAGGAGCAGCAACGCAAACAGGCTGCCATGAGTGCTGTTGATCCGGTGTGTGTGTGGGGTGTAACAGGACTGGGTGTAAATAGGGTCTCTTAGCTCACTCTTTGTTTGTTTTCCCAGTCAAAGTTGAAGTGGGGTCCATATTTCTGGTTCCACATGTGGAGGGTGGCCACGAACACTGTCTCAGGTAACAGTATCAACAGTAGATTACACACATGCAAACATGTATACACACGTCAACATCTACACATCTGGTGTGAGTTTCTTTACTGCTGTGACAATAATAGCATGTTATGACCCATGTTGTGTGTGATGATTGATTGTGGTTGCAGTGTGTGATTATCTGGGAGAGAGACTGGCATCAGTGCTGGGCATCACCACGCCCAAGTATCAGTATGCCATTGATGAGTACTACAGGATAAAGAAAGAGGTACTGTGTGTGTGTGTGTGTGTGTGTGTGTGTGTTTGTGTTTGTGTTAGTTAATGGTACATATAGAGTGATGCTGTGACCGTGTATAAGCCCCTTTTTGTCCTGATTGACCTTGGCTTGGCGTCCTCAGGATGAAGAAGCTGAGGAGGAAGACCGTCTGTCTGAAGAAGCCCAGCGGCGTTTTAATAATCAGCAGCGTGATAAAGAACAGAATCCGACTGTGGAGCAGCCTGAAGGGATGAGTTCCTACGTTAACATGAGCTTTGATGGGGAACAGGAGACATCAACATAATCGAGTGCCTTTTATCTTTACATTTGACCCACACCCCAACCCTATCCTCCTCACTACCCCCTCTCCTGTGTGCAGGACTGAGTGACATCACTGCTTACATTTTTTTATATTATCATATTTAACCAGTGATACTATCAAAAAAGTAGTCATTTCTACAGTTTTGTCTGTGTGTGTGTGGTCATATACATTAAGTGCATTAATATGTGAGAAATGTGGAGTGTGAGGCAATACAATACACAATCTCAATGTGCAGTTATACAACATAAAACCCATCTCTTCAGTCCGCCACTGATTTGGTCCAGTCTGGTTGAATCCAGTCGAGTTCAGCTAAACTGAAGTTCTCTATTATATTCAGGACAAATGAGTTTTTATGTTCTTTATGTATTATTCTGTTTATTTTCTCTGATTAATTGGAGAGAGAGAATAAAGAGTGACTGCTGAAGGAAGATGGTATAATGTTTATAGCTGCTGTAACGTCAGTGACATTAGGGACTCACAGACTCATGGACGTTCCTGAAGATTAAACATAACTATAAACAGATAGAAAACATCAGTTCTCATTACAGATCGAATGGCTGTCTTCACTCTATTGTCATGTGTCGTGTGTCCCCCCCCCCCCCATATTTGATTTGCACCATGCGTAATTTATGTCACACACTATTGGACTGAATTTTCATTTCAAAGTCCCCGCCCCTTTTTTTTACACCTCCACTTCTAGATGATGTGACTTCTTCAATTTCACACAAACACTCCATCCAGTGTTCTTCACTACTCCCCTTAGACTGCACTGATCAGTATCTATGCATGTGAAATATACACTACTTCTTTTTATATATATATATATATATATATATATTTTTTTTTTTTTTCAGGACAAATCTGTGTCAGTGGCATGATACAGGAATCTGAAGGAGTTAAAATATGGATTTTCTGCAAATAAACTGTGATATTTATGTGAGGTTTGTTCAGTAGAGACATTTCAGATTACTGTAGTTTGATGTTAAACAGCAAGCAGCCAATCAAATCATACTGAGTGACAGAAGATTGGTATAGCAACGAATAAAAAGGGAGAAGAGGTGGAGTTTAATTTAATTAACCAAAATTGTTTATTGTTTATCATTTAACTTTTTTTTATATATATATATATATATATATATATATATATATATACATATGGTTTATCAAGCAGGACAGAATTCCTTCAATTTGGAAAACTTAATTCTTTTTGAAATAAACTCACATTAAAGATCTCACTGGAATAAAGTTTGAACTGGATGCTGTTTATTTACAAAGGTGTTAATGAGAGAAAAGTGGTGTTTAATACAGCGAGTGTGATGGTGTAATGATGTAATGACCGAGTGAGATGATGATCATACTGGGGATTTAACATGCTGTTTCACAGTTTCTTCCCCCTAAAAATTAAAAAGCAAAACCTAAAACAGAGCATGATTCGGTTTGATCAGAAACTTCTAGAGTTCTCCTTCAGAATAGGAGCAGTATGGGTGTGACTGATTATTTAATTCTAAAGCATCTGACCTTTAAATAGTGATTAAACAAATTCCTTCCCTTTAGTGTGTGTGTGTGTTTAGAATATAAAAATGAAGAAATTGAGATGCTTTATTCGGTTCACATCAATCCCAACACACAACTCTGAAAACTGTATAATTTATTTATATAGTTTATTAAATGCACTTCTCTTACTCTCTCATATGATATATTGTTAAAGAACACTGTATATAACATGACTTTCTTTAATAAACTGTTAAACCTTCATCCTGTGTAATACATTTTCACATTAAAAATGACTAAAGCAGAACTGCTCATCCAGAATTATTGGCACCCCAGGTAAATATAGGGTAAAATAACATTATGTAAGATATGTAAAAATATACATGCTGCTCATTATCCCAAAATGAACCCTGACCCAGGGGTTTATTTCACAGTACTTGTCTGTTATCCTGCTTGTTGCACAAAACTGCTTCTGCTACTGTCACACCCCATAGTACCAGTGTGAAAGAGACTGCCGAGTACTGTAACTGACCAATCAGATTTGAGGTTCCAATGAGCTGTGTAATAAATGTATTATACACACACCCCCACACCGTCTACTTTGTTAGGAGCACCTGAATATCTGCTCATTCATGCAGTTATCTAATGAACAGTGATCTTCTGTATCAGTCTGTCAGCTCACAGTGCTCTACTCATCCTCATCTGATCTCTCAACATGGTGTTTCAGGGTGCACATCCTCACTCACAGGATGTTCACCCTTTTGTGTGAACTCTGGACACTTGTATTATTTTAGATAAATAATGTACTTTAATTAAAATTCCTTCTCGAGGTATCGGGCTGAGATGATGCTAGTTCACCACAGGCATTTTTTAATTAATTTATTTATTTTATTTTTTTTAAACCCATTTGTTCCAAGGGTACCAATACTTCCAGCACTGACACTAATATTGATTAAATCTAGAAACCTAGACTGTATCTAGGCATCACCAGGTTTGGATTTATGCAGGGTTTGTTGTAATCACGTGTCGTCTAAATCGACGGAGCTGCTCTCGTCGGTGGTGACCAGCACCTCGCGGTTCTCGTAGGTCCAGAAGCCGTTAAGGTCAATGAGGATGCTGGTGACCGTCTCGCCCTGCCCGCTGTTCACCAGATCCTGCAGCGTGATCTTATATGGGTCTCTGGGCTTCACCATGTCGAAGATCTCGTCCTGCACGCACACACAGCTCAGGTATCATCACCGGCTTCACTTCATTTCAATTTAGCAATGAGGTCAGAGGTCATATACCTTGACATCCTGAAAAGACACGGGATCCTGTCCATGGATTTTCATCTGCTCCTGAATGGCCTACACACACACAGAGAGTAATGACACTGCACTGTCTCATCTTCTTTATTTATTTATTCCCCCCACCCCCATTTTTCTCCCTAATTTAGTCATATCCAATTCCCACCCATCAACTTTTTGCCTTCCCTATCACACGACCACCACCGACCAGGGAGGGGCGTAAGCATGCACATGCCCCCTCCGTGACATGCGATGCTGCCGCCCGCCTCTTTTCGAACTGCTGCGCATGCGTATTTGGGGGCAGCCTAACACACTCGGAGGGAAAGCGCTATCCGCCGCCTCGTACGAATGAGCTCATAGACGCCCATGATTGGCTGGTGATCGCTGTGAGTGACAGGGAAGTGAGCGTATGCCATCCCTCCCTCCCGTGAGAGCTCGGCCAATCAGCTCTCATGGACTCCCGGTCACGGACGGCTGTGGCATCAATCCGGATTCGAACCTGTGATCTCCGGGTTGATAGTCGCGCACCTTGTCGATGCGCCACTCGGGAGCCCCTCTGCACTGTCTCATCTTCAACAAAGTGTTCTAATGACTCCCACTAAGAAAGCCGTCTTATAACCACTCGGGTTGCGTAAGTGAAGAAATGAAGAAGAAATCAGAGAGCAAGGAGCACTTCCTCTCAGAAACGACAGCGAAATCTTTTCTGACCCTGAAGAAGTAGTTAAGAGTAAAGACGTTGAGGAAGCCCCGGTTCTCCATGTCCAGCAGCTTGAAGATGTACTGCAGCGCCGCCGGTTCCTTTCTGTTCTCCAGAGCCAGGACAAAGTCCAGGTACGTCTTATAATCCTGAAACACACACGGGGTGAAAATCAAAATCAGAAACAGAATCAGAATACTTTATTGATCCCGGAGGATATTGTGTAAAAACTTTTAGGCACCGCTGATAGGTGTCCGAGGCTGGTGTGATAAAAGTAGCGCAGCTCCTTTAACGGCTGATTCAACTTCAACTCTGAAGGAAATAAATGAATAAATCTTGCCTGCATTTTCCAAATTTGGTTAACAACGAGTTTTCTTTTCACCCCCTTTCCCTAGCTGATTTCCGTGTTCATTTGTATCAACTGTCTTGTTAGCAGAATAATCCGTGTAACGAGTTCATGTTCTGTGTTGCCGTTGATGTTTGGTGTTGTTTTGCGCCATAATGTTTGTCTGCCTACCTGGGTTAGATGTGTGTGGGTTTGTTTTTTTTTTTTTTTTTTTTTTTTGCTTT
>JBCNYH010000022.1:17106042-17127351 GCA_039654325.1 Tandanus tandanus | reverse complement strand
TGCAGCTGCATTCTGGATCAGATGCAGAGGTCGAATTGCGCTCAAAGGTAGACCTGCCAGGAGTGAGTTGCAGTAGTATAGTCTTGAGATAACAAGGGACTGAACAAGTAGCTGAGTGGCCTCAGTGGAAAGTAATGGGCGAATCCTTCGGATGTTAAAGAAAGATTAATGATACATCTATTTGATGTATGAAATTATATATTTTTAATGAATTTATTTTGGGTATTTTGCATAGTGGTCTTTCCATAGCACATCTGCCTCACAGCAAGAAGGTCTTGAGTTCGTGTCCCAGGCTTGGGTGTTTCTGTTTGGAGTTTGCATGTTCTCCATGTGCTTGCATGGGTTTCCTCTGGGTACTCCGGTTTCCTCAGACAGTCCAAAGACATGCACATTAGGCTAATTGGCTGTTCCAAATTGACCGCAAGTGTTAGTAGTTATTTATAAACAATCCCACTTAAATTATTAATTAAGTGGAGTTGAAAGGTCCAAAATATCTTTAACTTGCAGAGGTGTCTTAACTTCCTGTTAGTGATGATGATGGACTGCAGTTGGTAGCTTTTCCGTAAGGCATAAAAATGTGACTCAGCACTCACTGGATTCACCAATACAAATTACAACAGGAAAGTCCAAGGAGCTCAGTGCAGATCTGAGATAGAGGATCGTACATTTACATGAGTCAGGAACGTCTCCTGGAGCCTCCTGCAGATCATCAGTTCAAATTATTGGTAGGTGTAGACATCTTACCAAGATCTGGAACAACACCCAAAATGTCACCTTCAGCCGAGAGGAAGTCTGCAGTTTCAGATGGTCAGGAACAACCCAGGAACCACCGTGACACAGACCCACCATGAAATGGAAGCTGCTGGGACTCCAGCATCACCATCTGCATTTAAGTGAGTTTTACATCTTCAAGAAAGAAGAATCTGATCCAAAATCAGTATCTTCACCTGTGCCTAAAGTCTGCAGCTGATCACGGACAAAGAAGAAGCCACCTGAAGGAATGTTTGGTCAAAATCTCTAGAGTATGTTTGGAGTAAGTTGTTCAATAACACTGAGCATTCCAAAAACACTGTACTACTGTAAAGCATGGTGGTGGTAGCATCACACTCTGGGGCTGCTTGACTGCAGTGGAACCGGTGCATCATGTTGGAATTATGAAGGACTTCAGTATTCTTCAGCAGAACCTCAAACCATCAGAAACTTGGGTTCCAGTAGGACACTGGACACTGGTTATGGAATGGATAAAGAAACTGACATTATATTTTTGGAATGACCTTTAAAAGTCCTGACGTCAACTCGGCTGGGAACGTGTGTACTGTGTTTAAAAAGTGGGCGGCACGATGGCGTAGTGATTAGCACGTCCACCTCACAGCAAGAAGGTCCTGGGTTCGATTCCTGGCTTGGGCATTTTTGTGTGGAGTTTGCATGTTCTCCCTGTGCTTACGTGGGTTTCCTCCAGGTACTCCGGTTTCCTCCCACAGTCCAGTTAATCCAAAACAAATGAAAACGTGCACTAAACGGGGTTCTGCTGAGAGATTTGAGTTTCTAAATGAACCAAAACTGAAAAGTGAGATTTAGTGCTCTAACAACTGCATGTCTAAATGATCATGCAGAACAGCAAGTGTGTGTGTGTGTGTGTGTGTGTGTGTGTGTGTGTGTGTGGGTGTGTGTGTGTGGTTTAATGGTTATGTACTGTCCCGTGCCATGCCTGCTGCACACACATGCAGGGTGGAGTCACGCTCACATACACACACGTGACCTTATCACCCAGTGGGAATCCCCGCACTTTCTGTTCTCATTGAGCTTTGACATCGCCGTGACAACAAAGCCGATATCTGCAGCTACAAACACGCCTTCACACACACACGCACATGCACACACTGTACATATATAATCCTACTGTTCTCAGAAAGGATAAAAATGTGACAGCGTGTGTAATTATAGATTTATTTGCACAACACTTTCAACCATTTAAAATGGTAAATGTCAACATGCTTCTCTCTCTTTCTCACACACTCACATACACACAAACACACACAGCTGTACGTCTGTTAATAATAGCATCAATAATCTTGAAATAGATCTCTATATATAAACACTTTCTATAACATGCAGCTTAGAAGGTCTCAGTGTATACACATTAAAAAAATTAAGAAGACACACACCCACACACACACCTGTAGTTTCTAAAAGGGTTTGTTATTGTTAATCATCATCACCATCATCATCCATATAAAATGTATCAGTGCATTAATTATTATTGACAAATAAATAATTATATGTAAATTTGTTTTCAGAAAAACAAAGAGTTCTACAGTAGACAATATTGATATTATTTCATTCATTAAAAAGGAAAAAGTTTAACATGCACTAACATGATATAATTTAATAATAGTCAGTTTCCCTCTATTCTCTTAAAATATGGGTAAGTTTTTTGTGTTTACTGCCAAAGTAACAAACAGCACAACAAACAGGAAGTTACAGTCTCTCGCTCTCTCTCTCTCTCTCTCGCTCTCTCTCTCTCTCTCTCGCTCTCTCTCTCTCTCTCTCTCTCACCCTCTCCCACTCTCTGTCTCTCACTCTCTCTCTCTCTCACACCCTCTCACCCTCGCTCCTCTCCCTCTCTCTTCCTTTCTCTCTCTCTCTGTCCCTCTATCTCTCTGTCTCTCTCTTCTTTCTCTCTCACACACACTGTATACAAACACATATACTATATACATATGTAGCATCAATCATCAGAAAACTGTAAAGACAGACAGGTAGACACAGAGTCAGACATTGTCATGTACTGATAGAAATACATGTGTAACTTGTTGAGAGACGTGTGCACACATGCAGAGGGTCAGTTGTGTGAATATTTATATATATTTGGGATTTGGATGGTAGTAAATGCTTTATAAATAATTTATTGACCCTGACCTGAGAGACAGTTCTGAGACACCTGTCTTTCTCTCGGGCAGCAGTGAGACAGTGACTTTAACCAAACATATGCGCACACACACACACATCTGCACACACAAAACTACTTATGTGCACACACACACACACACACACACACACACATCTGCACACACAAAACTACTTATGTGCACACACACACACACATTCATCTGCACACACAAAACTACTTATGTGCACACACGCACACATACACACACATTCATCTGCACAAACAAAACTAGTTGGGTGTGTTATTTATGTCTGTACTGTGGTGCAAAGGTTTTTTTTCTTCCTCGACCCTCTGCGCACAGGTTCGTTCATCTGATTCATCATAATACGGACACACACGCACACTCTCTCTCTCTCATACACACAGGCACACACACCTCTCTCTTTCTCTCTCTCTCACTAGTGGGCACACACACACACAACTACTTACACACACATTCATCTGCACACACAAAATTGCTGACACACACACACACACAAATGCTCATCTGCACACAAGCACACGCACATACTCATCTACACACACACCTATTTATGTATACACTCATACACACAAACACAGTTGCTCACAGACAAAATAAAAATCAGCATCTCCTCTGTGACGGAATTGAGCAACTTCCTCCCCAGTTTTCTTCCTTTGTTTTGGTTTAAATTGGATGCTGGCGTTTGGCCGAGAACATACTGAACAGAGCATGAAAAGCAGAGTGGGGAAATTCCAGCTGGAGCCGAGCCAGGAGTGCTCCACCTTTACTTTACAACTTGACCTCCACTACACACACCTCTGTTCTTCAGATAAACACACAATCCACACAATCTTCTCATGCCATATTGCATTCCATGGTGGTGTGTATATTTACGTTTCAAAACAATGAGGCCTTACAACCTTTAGACATATACTCACACCCAGCGTACATACACACAAACTCATACACACACTAATCAACAGCGTACATACACACAAACACATACACATGAACACACTCACACATCCGTATACACAGTCAGCATGTCCCAGTGTGTTATTTCTCGAACACCACTACAATTTTAAAACTCCCCAAGATGTAACATTACAGTTTTATCTCTGACTGCTACAAAGTTGGCGTAGTGGTTACCACATCTGCCACACGATAAGAAGGTCCTGGGGTCAATTTCTGTGCTCGGCGAGGGTGCTTCTGTGTGAATTTTGCTTGTTTGGGTTTACTCCCGATAGTCGGGTTTCCTCCCACAGTCCAAAGGCATGCACATTAGGCTACTTGGTTGTTACAAATCACCCCTAGGTGTGAGTGTGAATGCTTTGTGTGTGTGTGTGTGTGTGTGTGTGTGTGTGTGTGTGTGTGTGTGTGTGGTCCTGTGATGGACTTGTGAGCTATTCAGGATGTACCCCATCTTCGCCTAGAGTCAGCTGAGCTCCCCCCCGTGACGCTACTAGCATTATGCGGTTTGGAAAATTAAAGAGTGTTACAAATCACTGACGCTGGTGACTCCTTCCATACATAAACACATTTATCCAATGTTTAGAGTTCTATGTACATCTATAGAAACAATAATGGTCTTTACTATCGAAACAGTAATCGAGTACGGTGATAAACTACTGTCAGGGCTGCTGTTATACAACATTAATTACCACCTTCTGACCAATCATCATCCAGAACTCAGCAGCAGTGTGGTGTAAATAATGTAACAGTGTGATTTTGTTAAACAAAAACATCATTGTGTGATTTCTTTCTCTCAATTATTTAACGTTCAGCGTCCAAAAATAATTTAATTACTTTTTTTTTACAGGAACTGGAAAGTTTTAAGGGCTTTGTGAAGAAAAGACCTGCGTTTGATGTCATCATCGATGGCCTGAACGTAGCGAATATCTCGCTGAAGTGTGTGAAATCAGAGACGGTGAGTATTCCATGTGTCACATTTTATTTAACTTTACATACTGGGATCCATGAAATAATACAGTGTGATATCAGACTTGTGTGTTTGATGCTGTTTTAAGAAGATTCAGGGATGTGTGGTGATTAGTCGTGCGTGTTTAGTGCATCATGCTGACCTGGTCGTTACATTTCCATTACTAGCTAGGGACGGTCTCTGGAAGCTAGAAAGCAATTTTCAGACATGTCTTTCATCTGAATTGTGTTTCATTTCATAAAGTTTCATTTTTGTTCCATTCAGAGAATAGATTTAAAAAATAAGATGAGAAATAAAAGGAAACAATGACTTGGAGACTTATTTATTAAGTTAAAGACTAAAAGATAATTTTGCTTAATAAACCACATATTAACTCATTAACATGCAATTCTTAATTTATTTCTTCTATCATGTCTGCATTTCTTTGACTTTGTACATATTGGCCACACCAAAATCATAAAGCATTTATTATAATATGGTATCATATAATTATAAATAATACTTGTGTTATTATTAGTAATAGTAACAGTAACTGCTAAAACCTGTAAAGTGTTTAAAAACCTCAGCGTGAAATCCAGCTGCGTGATAGTTGTGTAGATGAATCCGACACTTTCCACTTAATAATTCAGAAAACTCACAATTACTCATCACCGAGAAGGGAAAAGACTTCTGATTAATTAAGCACCTCCTCCACGGGTGTGAGTGTGAGTCCCCGCTGCTTTTATTTTGCGTTTGACCTTGTTCCACTTTACTGTTCTCAAAATGTTTCTTGGCTTTGACTAGTCAGCTATTTTCAGTTGTGTTATTCCCCCGTTCCGCCGTTTCACCAAGCCGAGCGATCGCTTCATTTATATCCTTTTAAGGTTATAGGTCAGAGGTCAACCACTAATCCGGTGGTGTCAGACATACAGCCGGCAAAAACTCTTCATTCTGGCTACTAAATGTATTTTCAATCTGTGTTTGAAAGTAAAATCTTCCAGACTGCATTTCAGTTGTGAGATGCAATAATGAAAGTGCTCTGTTAATCCACTAGGGGGCGAATTAGAGCAGGAAACTTAGCTACTTATAAAATGATTAGAAGTTCTTCCTTAATAAGATAAACATTTGATGCTGTAAAGTCACCAGTTTCTTTTTTATTTGTACCTTTATGGTAAACGCTAATAATTGTAAATGGTGTACAGTATTAGAATTAAAGGAAATAAGTAGTTCTTTTCCTGAGTATCTGTTAGCTGAGTGTAGTGTAGTGTTAGCTAGGTTTAAGAGTAAAGGAACTTCAGTGCTTCTGAAAGTACAGTTGCGTAAGTTAAAGTATTATAAAGGTACACATTGTACATTTCCATCTGAAAGATTCAGGTAGGAGAGTTCGGACACGTGTTGGTACCACGCCAGACACGAGCAAATTAGCACTGTCTCGCTCAGTGTGACTGACGCTGGACTTGGTGTTTCTTTTCATCTTTTCATGCTCTGCTGATTCTTTCCTTTTCACATGACGGGGTTAAAGTCGAATGTTAAACAGGTCGTTCCTGGTGAGTGTGGTGGTTTCCAGTTCATGTACAGGACACAGTTTACTTCCTGATGATGAATTAGCAGAAATGATAAGGACTGCTGATCAGAACAGTGTGTGAGGGAACTGAAGAAACACACCCTCTTCCACTCACTGACCACGATTCATATTTTGCACGTAATAAAACCTTTCTGTGCACCTGATTCTACACTTAATGATTAACTGGGAACTTCATTACGCTGCATTAATGATAAACTAAAAAAGCCAACTGTTAAATAAAATATAAGTGTATAAAACAGTTAATAACATTGATTATGTATTAAATATGTATTAAATTATCGTAAAAATATTACAATACAACAGATTAAAATATATACACTACAACCTCACGTTTTCCGTGAAAACACAAACTTACATCCATCAGTTGAGTGGGAAAATAAATTTGAAATATAGTCAAGACATCGTCAAGGTTAAAAAAAAAAAATTTGTTCTTCAAACTTTGCTTTTGTCTAAAATCCTCCATTTACAGCTATTACACCCTGCAGACCTTTGTCATTCTAGCTGTCAATTTGTCGAGGTAAGATGGTGACATTTCACCCCACATTTTCTGAAGCACCTTCCACAAGTTGTACTGACTTGATTCCACAAGTTGTACGGACTTGATTCCGTACCAAACGGCAAAGCTGCGCCCACAACATCTCAATCGGGTTGAGGTCTGGTGACTGCGCTGGCCACTCCATTATTATAAATAGTTCCACAGGGCATGGCATGTCATTGTAAAATAGAGTGATAGCCTTCCTTGTTCGAGATCCCCTTTACCACCACCATAGCACCCCCAGACCATCACATTTCCCCCACTATGTATGATAGATGTCATCAAGCATTCCTCCAGCATCTTTATATTCTGTGCCTTACAAATTTTCTTCTTTATGACCCAAACCTCTTAAACTTTGATTCATCTACCTGTAGCACTTTTTCTAGTCTTCCACTGTCCAGTGTCTATGTTCTGTTGCCCATTTTAATCTTTTCCCTTTACTTACCAGTTTCAGATATGGCTTTTTCTTTGCAACTCCAGAAGTTGCCTCTTCACTGCTGAAGTTGAGACTGGTGTTTTGTGGATACTATTTAATGAAGCTGCCAATTGAGTTTCTCAAACTAGAGACTTTGATGTACTTGTCCTCTTGTTCATTTGTGCACGGGGGCCTCGGACTTCTCTTTCGTTCCTGGTTAGAGTCAGTTTGCACTGTTCTATGAAAGGAGTAGTATACATCGTTGTATGATATATTCAGTTTTTTTGGTAGTGTCTTGTGTGGAATAGCGTTAGTCATTTCGCAGACCAAATATAGACTGATGAATTTCAGTAGAAAGTTCTGTTTTCTGGACTTTTAAAGTCTATAATTAAACCCGCAAAAATGCTGATTCGCCAGATATTTAACTAACCTGAAGAAGGGAAATTTTATTACTTCTTTAATCAGCACAGCAGTTTTCATTTGTGCTGACACAATTGCAAAAGGGTTTTCTAATTATAAATAGGGCTTTCAACATGACAAACTTGGATTAGCTAACACAATGTGCCATTGGAACACAAGTATAATAGTTACTGAAGATGGGCCTCTGTACACCTCTGTAGATATTCTATTAAAAATCCAGCTGTTTCCCATCCGTGACCGGGAGTCCATGGGATCTAACTGGCCAAGCTCTCACGGGAGGGAGGGATGGCATATGCTCACTTCCCTGTCACTCACAGTGATCACCAGCCAATCATGGGCATCTGTAAGCTCATTTGTATGAGGGGTGGATAGCGCTTTCCGTCCGAGTGTGTTAGGTCGCCAATTACGCATGCACAGCAGTTCGTAAAGAGGCAGGTGGTAGCATTGCATGTCACGGAGGGGGCATGTGCATGCTTACACCCCTCCCTTGTTGGTGGTGGTCGTGTGATAGGGAAGGCAACACTTGATGGGTGGGAATTGGATATGACTAAAAATGGGGGAATCCAGCTGTTTCCACCTATAAAAGTCATATACAACATCAGTGTCTAGACTGTCTTTCTGATCAATTTTTCCCTTTTTTTATTGAAAAAAGTGCTTTTCTTTCAAAAACAAGAACATTTCTAAATGACCCCAAACATTTAAACACTAATGTACATGTGAATGAAATAATTGATAATTTTATATAGCGATTAAAACAAATATAAAACATTTTAAAAGAATATAATCAGACAAATCATACAAATATGGACATATACAGTGTACTTACTAACATGTAGTAACATTTCTAGATTACATCTCTTATTCTATTAACAAACTTTTTTATTTATGAATTTTTTTTTATCAGGGGAAAATGTCTGAAAGTAAGTTTAATCATCTAGTAATGAATGCACAAGTTCCATCTATTTAAAAAAATAAACAGATTTTATGAAACTTTTATGAAAATCTGGACATATTCTTTTGCGTAATCTTGCTAACAAACAAACACATAAACCAAGGGTAAAACATATAAAATAGAAGGTTATAAAGAACCCTTGACTCAGTTAATGTCTTCCTAATGTTTTCCTTTTTCGATAAATGTAAAGTGAATATAAAGCGGTGTTATAAACACACTCAGCATATTTGTTTATTATTTATTCCACAGTTAATTTGTAATTGCAGGTGATTAGAGAAAGCTGTAAAACCACCTCCAAGTTTCCCGTCTGAATGTCACTTCCTTGTGTGTTAATTATACTACACTAACATGCTGCTATTCATAACTTCAGGAAGGACGTGAACTCATTTCTTCTCTATTCTTTTTCTGTGCAACATTCCAGACTTTTCTCCAGCAGGTTATTAGTAGTGTCTGGTCCTTAACTCGTCAGACTCGCCACCTTTCTTTTACTTGCATAAGATGCAAATTCCTCTGCACCAGGAAGCACGTCCAGTTTGTTGAGTGGAGATGAGTCATTATCCCACATGCGGCTAAGTAATTCTCACACCGTGGTCTCAGATGCATCAAAACACGGGGGGAAATTCCTCTCAGGTCATCGTCGTCATCATCATCATCACCAGCATGATGAATAAACATCAGATTTTCACATCATTATGCAGAACTAAAATTTCATGAACTGCTTTCTTTCACCCCAGCAGTCATACAATGTGACGGAATTTCAGAGACTTTGAGCATGGTGTGACTGACAGTGGTGCCAGACAGTCTGGTTTGAGTATTTCAGGAATCTGACAGGGTTTTACACACACAACAGTCTCTAGAGCTACACAGCATAGCTTGATAAACAAAAAACATCCAGTGAGAAGCAGGTCTGCAGGAGTAAACACCTAGTTTTACAGACTAATAAATGTATACAATATTCAAAAGTTCAGTCTCTGGAACTCAATAATATGGCCAGTCAATCCCACAATGCATTGTGTTTATGTCCTGTAGCTGTTAGCGGTGGTCTCAGAGCTTCAGGATCTCAATATTCTGGTTCTGGGTAGAAAACACATGCAGAAGCCATCAAGAAACTGGAACAAACACGACATGAACCAGATCAAACAGAAAGCACACTGCTTCTTCACCGAGAACATGTAAGTGGCATACTCACACACAGTACACTGCAGATGTGTATCTATATCCAACAGATTCACTGTTTAAAAAAAAAAAAAGGACAGAGAATTTCATTATCATTATCATAATTGTGAAATAGCAAAATAAATTTGTTATTGTTTGCTATTAGGAAACCTGTTATACTGGTAAGAATGAAATGGTTAGAATTTCTGCCCTATTCTCAGATCAGAGGACGATCCGTTCCTGCTCTACGCTGCATTGCATTCTGGGAACCACTGTAACTTTGTGAGCCGGGACCTGATGAGGGATCATAAGGCATGTCTACCGGACAGCGCTACAAGGCGACTGTTCTTCAAGTGGCAGCGAGGACATCAGCTTGTACTCAACTACTTCATCCCAGGGAAAAGAATTCGCTTTCAGGTGAGTGAACACAAACAGAAATTTAGCCACATTGTTTTTGCAGGCATCACATTGATGTGTTTGTTTTTCCAGAGGACATCACTCTACGATACAGTAGTCCAGAGCCGTGAGAAGACATGGCACATACCCTATGATGAGAATGGAGGGGAGCGGAGCACATATGAAGTACCACAGAGATGGTTGTGTCTCAGTAATGATGTGTGAAATGTGTACAAGTTATACATGTTAATAAAGAAACTGCTTTACTGGTTACTGGTTTGGTGTATGTACTGTTACGAAATGTTTGTAACAAATAAGGGGAGGAAATGAGCACAATGGGTTTCTGTCGGATAGGATTTTAATCAGATGAAAAACAGTACATACATTTTTGTGACTCATAAACACATTTAAATATACAAGATGAGGTAGTATAATTTAATAACGGGTATAAAATCAATATAATATTTTGTGCTTATTTTGCTACGCATATTGTATATCTACAGTGCTTATTGTTCTTTGCTGAAGTTAAATACGAGTCAAACATTTAAACATTGGACTTATCTTCTTATGGATTTATCAGTATAATGTGAATTTGACAAATATTGATTTCAGTCTAATAAACATGTATATTAATTTTTTGGATAGGCAAACATTTAACAAAAGATAAATACTACCTTCTTTTTGTTTTAAGTTTTTGTTGTTTTTAGTATCTTTATTCAATTTACAGAAGTACAAAACAAATTAACAAATTGCACTATGCAGAGCATCAGCATCATTAGGGAGTATTATGATGGGAAAATTTAAGGCAATAAATAATCAGCATAAAATCAAATTAATAACATAACATAATTCAAAGCAAATACTACTATTTACAAATAAACCAATTATTAAGTAATACAATGATAATACCAAGTACCGTGACCCGGATATGAATCCGCCATCTTGACTTATAGTGCAAGTATTTCCAGTATTGTTAATCACTTTACATTGCTTGGTGCAGTGCATTATACATCCCACCTGTTTTCATGATAATCCCCGCCTCTCTTTTAGGATTGGATACATGTGTGGTTGTTTCTTTTGCTATGATTGGATTATAGTTTTCTCATAGCGCCGCAGTGCAACTATTAGCAAATCCTATCACAAGAGGCGGGGTTTGTCAGATTACGGGTAGGAAATAAAATAGCTCAAGTAAGAAGTAACCGGCTGTGGTGTTTACACATTTTTTGTGGATTTGTTTTATAATAAAGAAATTGCAATGTCTCGGGGTTCAAGTGCGGGATTTGACCGCCACATCACCATCTTTTCTCCGGAGGGTAGACTTTATCAAGTCGGTGGGTAAATGCGTTAGGGACAGTGTGCTAAACCGAAAGTGTGTAAATGCTCAGTCATGGACAGCAGCACTAGCGTTAGCTTGGCTTATTTAGTGTTTTATAGTTGTTTGTTTCATATCACTGTTTGGAATTAATGTGCAGATGGATTTATAATATAAAGTAAGATAATTTGGGATTAAAGAATCGGAGGAAAATTCACTTATTAAAAGAAAAGCATTTGGTGAAGCAGTTAGCTCATTTAGCTAAGCATACAGTAATCATCAGCTGTGTGGACCCATGTGTGGATAAAATTATTAAAGAATAAGGAACATTAGACACCGAGAAGTTCAGATATAACACATTTTGGTTATTAATAAATAATGCACTGACTTTTCACATTGCAAATTATAGTCATTTTTAAGTTTCTTGAATATCACCATAATTATATTTATCGAAATGTCCTGATAATTGGATGGTAGTGTTCATGGTACTTCTGGCATGCAGAACATGTTAATGTGGTTCACTTTCCACCGGAATATTTTTACAGGATTTTGAATTATTTTACTTTTTTCCATCACAGAATATGCATTTAAGGCCATTAATCAGGGAGGACTGACCTCTGTAGCAGTGCGGGGAAAAGACTGCGCTGTCATCGTTACTCAGAAAAAAGTTCCTGTAAGAAATTTGTCTGTCTCTGTCTCTCTTCACACTGAATACCTGAGTTAGTATAATCTTTATTTTTTTTTTTAATTATGAAATGTACAGCAGAAATAAAGCTAATGAAACAATTTTACTCATAGTTGATCAAAATACAATCACCGCTTCAGGTTTTTAATGTCAATGAGTCGTTTAGGAGTCAAAATATTCCTATTGATGAGTTGAATCTAATGATCTGACTTACTGAACAGAACTGAAATTCATTCATTCATTTTCTAAGCCACTTAGATTAGATCCTAATTAGAGTCACTGGGAGGCTGGCGCCCATCTCACTCTGGGTGAGGGTGGGGTACACCCTGAACAGCTCACCAGGCCATCGCAGGGCAAACACACACACACAACCATTCACACTCACACCTAGGGGCAATTTTATGCTTTTCTACAAACTTTTAAAAAAATGTATTTAGTCATTTTTATTTTATTAATATTTTTCTTATTATTCCTGCTGTGCTCTGAGCCATTGCATCGAAATCTCATTTTGATGTAAATCTAAATGACAAAATCTGTCTAAGTCTAATTTGGAACAGCCAGTTAACCTACTGTGCATGTTTTTGGACTGTGGGAGGAAACCCACGCAAGCACGGGAAGAACATGCAAACTCCACACAGAAACGCTCAAACCCAGGTCTTCTTGCTGTGAGGCGGACGTGCTAGCCACTGTGCCACCCAGAACTAGAATTCTCATCACTTATCTGCTTGGTGATGTGACTCCTTTCTCATTGTTTATAGGACAAACTACTGGATGACTCCACCGTTACGCACTTATTCAGGATAACAGAGAATATTGGCTGTGTGATGACCGGCATGACAGGTGAGTCCTTTACCAGTGAGTTTACATTTTCCTTTTAAGATGAGAACACGAAGTAACTTGTTTCACCAACGTTTCCCTGAATTAAATTTAACCATACATAAATCAAAATCCTGATGTTATTTAATAAATAGAAACTTGTAATTGTTAATAGCAAATTACTGGATTTATAGGAATAAAATACTTGTCTGTGTGTGTGTAGCTGACAGCAGGTCGCAGGTACAAAGGGCTCGCTACGAAGCTGCTAACTGGATGTATAAGTACGGATATGAGATCCCAGTGGACATGTTGTGTAAGAGGATTGCTGATATCTCTCAGGTGTACACGCAGAATGCAGAGATGAGACCGCTCGGCTGCTGTAAGTCCCATCAGAGATCACTTCACACCAACCGCTACACGTCACTGCACACTTTTATTAACACCTTAAAGATCCTGCTAAAGTTTACACATCACTCTCGGCTGTGTTTTGTGCTCAGGTGTAAAAACATTTGCACCGCAATTAAGAACAACATAAGTGTGCCCCTTGGGTTAAGTGGAGATATCTGTGATGTGTCAGGTATGATGGTGGTCGGGGTGGATGAGGAATGTGGGCCGCAGGTATATAAGTGCGATCCTGCTGGTTATTACTGCGGTTTCAAAGCCACGGCCGCCGGCGTCAAACAGACTGAGGCCACCAGCTTCCTGGAGAAGAAGATTAAGAAGAAGTTAGACTGGACCTTCGAGCAGACTATTGAGGTAACCGTATACTTAAGACAGCTGTGACGTTCCCACAATGTGTCTCTATATTCTTTGGTTTATTATAGAATGCCGCAGGGTTTTTACATAAATATAGTATTTATTTCTGATCTAACAGACTGCAATCAGCTGCCTGTCCACAGTACTGTCCATCGACTTTAAGCCTACGGAGCTGGAAGTGGGCGTGGTCACCACAGAGGAACCCAGGTTCAGGTGAGTCAAACAGGCTTCCCAAACACTACAGTGTGAGTGAGGTTGTAAAGATATCATTCAGAGAGAATGCAGATGTGAGCTCTGAGAAAGAGATCATCATGGAGACTGGAATGTATTTCGTGTGTTGTTGATGTGGTTGTTTTTGTGTATTTCTGAATGCTGTTTTGTGTGTTTTGATCTCTGCTACAGGATCCTCTCTCAGTCTGAGATTGACGTGCATCTTGTGGCCCTGTCTGAGCGCGATTGAGAATGAAGATGTTTAATTTGTTCGATCCACTACGTCATGTCCTCAGTATTCAGGTTGGCTTCCCTCTGCCCCGCCCTCTGCTGTTTATTTCGCTTTCTCCTGCAACACCTCAATAAAACACAACTGGTTTTGACAATCAGTTCGTCCTGGTCCCTTTTATTGGACTCTTCTGTCTCTGTTAGTTATAAAGAATATTTAAAAGGTTTTCTAGGCGACGGGGTTGGAAAGGGATTGAATCTATCCAGTCTGTTATTTACGCATGAAAGCTTTTATAAAGTCTGTCACTTCCTAGTCGTGTTCTGAGGAGTGGGTTATTGCAGCATCATGTGACTTCCTGTGTGAGTTTCCTCACCGATGTTCATTAAACACTACACACACACGTAGGTTTTTCTCTCCAGTTTACTTTCACTAAAGTGCGTTTCGGGACAAGGCGTCTGAGTTTCATGTTAACGACTCGACAACACCTGAATGTCAGGATTTTATCAGAAACAGCAGAATATTTTCCATCACTGAGTCTGTGGGTTTATCATCACTCTGTATCTGCACTTCATTCCCTCCTGGGCTAAGTGGAACACTGCAGTTTCCCTTACATCAATAAACAATCTCTCTCTCGCTCTCTCTGTGCATCTGTCCCTCTCTCTCTCTCTCTCTCTGTGTCTGTCCCTTTCTCTCTCTCTCTCTCTCTCTCTCTCTCTCTCTCTCTCTTTTTCTCTCCCTCCCCCCTCTATGTCTGTCTCTCGGCCGGTCTCTCTTCATCTTTCCCTCTGCCTCAGGCAGCCTGTCTCTCGGTCTGTCGTGTCATTCCGTGCCCACCTCTTACCCCCCCCCTCTCTGCCTGTCTCTCTTTCCCCTCGCCTGTCCCCCCCCCCTCCATTTACCTGTCTCTCTCTTCCCCTCCCTCTCTCTTCACCTGTTTGTCTCTCCCTTTGCCTGTCTCTAACTGCCTGTGACTCTTTCCCCCTTTTCTTTCCTTTCACCTGTCTCTCTCTGCCTGTCTCTCTCTCTCTCTCTCTCTCATCCTTTCTTTCCCTTCACCTCTCTCTCTCTCTCTCTCTCTCTCTCTCTCTCTCTCTCTCTCTCTCTGTGTGTGCAATATGCAATATAAAAGATGCAACAATTAAATTGCGAATGAAAATAGAACGAGCTAATACTTAAAAAATAGGTTTCGGTTGGTCGTCTTGTGTGCCTTTACGTATAACTAGTCAGTGGTAGAATTATTTGCACCCTTGGTAAAGGTGTAAGTGAAATCATGTGGGTTTGTCTTATTTACCTTATCAGAATAAATATATTCAGTTATAATTAATTAGTCATTTTGTTAATTCATCTATATTATCTAAGAAATTAATTCATCTAATTACCCACACAGGCCAAGATTTACAGAGGGTGCCAATATTTCTCTGCAGGCGGGTGTGTTATCTATTTGTTCCTCAAGGTTTCTTCAGAGTTCTGTATAGAAACTTCTCTGCAGAGTGACAACTGAAGAATCATTAAAGGTTCTAGATTTGCTTGTGCATGGTTGTCTGTTTGTCTCAGGGACTTCATGAGCGCTCTTGCACTCTGTATGTTGAATACTTCCCGCGAGACGTAAATGAAACGTGTCCCCTCCGATTTTCCCCCGTAAAATTTGCATAGAGCTGACGGTCCACACTCGGGGTTAATAAATGTGATAAATCCCCATGAAGAAATTAAAAACACACACACACACAGAAAGAGAGAGAGAGATGGGTTTTCCGGCTGATGTTTCTCGGATCAAGCTGAATCATCTGAGATTGACTGAGGCACTTGTTGAGTGTGTGCATACATGTGTGAGTGTGTGTGTACTCCAAAGGGAGAGTTCTGACTCTGTGATTTGCATGAGTGTGTGTTTTCTCAGGAGAGTGACGCTCGAGTTTGAGATGCAGGTACAGCCCCATGTCAATTTCTCAGGTTTGTATTTAAATCACTAAAGCCATACGCGTCACCTTTCCGTCTGCATTTACTGTAAAGGGAAGTTTAAAGAAGGCACGCGCGCACACACACACACACACATACAGTATCCTCATAACACATTAACAACTGAATCAGTGTGAGTGCCTGCTAACACTACATGCTGACAGAGAGACGTGTGAAAATAAACGATCAGTCAGCATGGACGCTCTTTATCTTTTGAATAGCATCTCTGGCAGGATTTATTTTAATGTGTTCATTCTATTTATTCAATTCTGTGTGCGTGTTGGCCTTGCAATGGTCTAGCGAGCTGTTCAGGATGTACCCACCTCACCCGGGTTTGGCTGAGATAGGCTCCAGACTCATTGTGGCCCTAGTAGAATTAAGCAGTTTGGCAAATGAGTGATGATTGCTTGACTACATGTGAAATAAATACACTTCAGGAAGTCACTCAATTATGTAGTGAATTTCACATGGAGCATGGAACACCCCTCACAGGAAAAATGGGTCGGTTCCGTATGTAACTTGCATGGACACCACACTGGTTATGCACAGAACCGTAAATTGATGTGCGATTCTCAGTCAACAAAGTAAGAAAAACATAGGAATTTCTACTTTTTTACTCTAGATCTCTATTGCAAGCCCTACTATTTGCACTTTCGGTTGATATTTCGGCGATAGCATGAGGCTTTTTTTTTTTCGCTGGATGTATCTGAATTGTTTTCCCTGACATGTGTCCTTGTGGTGTGTTTTGGGCAGGGATTAATCTTTCAATTCTTTTTAGTTTTTGGAAAATACTAAGTTAAAATGTGAATCATTATATTTGACCCATTTTTAGAGAATTACCCTTATTTATTTATTTATTTGTTTGTTTGTTTATTATGAAGGATGCAGGTGAACTTGAGCGCAAGGGCGAGCAGGGTTTTTTTTACTTTGAATTTCAGTACACACACTGTGGAAACAAAGAAAAGCAAACTAAAATGAGAGGTCTATCATTTATGTTTACATATTTTAGGCATGACTATGAAGCAGGTCAGGGTATTGAGTCAACCAATAGTTCTGTTTAGCGAATACCTTCTGTTCTGGTCTGTTTACTCTACTTATTCTGAGATGAAA
Source organism: Tandanus tandanus (assembly GCA_039654325.1). Lineage (NCBI taxonomy): Eukaryota > Metazoa > Chordata > Actinopteri > Siluriformes > Plotosidae > Tandanus > Tandanus tandanus. The sequence goes on along the minus strand of JBCNYH010000022.1, from coordinate 17,109,992 downwards.
GTAAACCACACTCCCCAAAGGTGTTTTGGTATGTTCTACAGGAAACAAAAAAAAAAGCAAAAAAAAAAAAATTTGATTTTGATGGTTTATTTTTAGTGATCAAGTGATTACACCGCTTGCTCCAAGTGACTATGACAAACTGTGAGTCAGACATTTTTGATTTAAGCTTCAAAATGGAAACATAAACCAAAATCAAATTTTTGTTTGTTTTTTCATGTAGTATATACTAAAATTCTGAATGAGTTAAAAACATGCCATTAGCTACACAGCGCTTAGCTCTTCTCTGAGTGCATGCAGCTCACCTGTCTTGGCTCTGTCATGGTTAAAATATGTAAAGGTAAACTATAGCATTCTTTTATATTCTAATTAGTTTGTTCTGGTCCACTAAGCTGATTGGTCAAGCAACATTGCAAGAGTGCTGTTGAACCGTGTGTATCATGCCGCTCATCCATGTAAAATTCCACTTCCTAATTCAGAATGGTTACTAGGGTAACCACCTTTGGCAGACATGGCACATGATGCTTTTCTGGAATTTAACTTCTGACCTAAAATATGCATCCTCATCACATGAAGATAAAAAGGAAGTAGGAATGTACAAATTAATGTATGCTTCAGCTAGCTGATGTGCTATAAAACAAGTGTCTTCTAATTGCGTTCATACAGAAAAGAAACATTTAGCCATATTGTGTCCAAAATGATTGTCCCCGACTCGATATCAATTTTTTTGTGTGTAGAACTGTGGTGTAAAATTCACAACACTCAAGGCTATTCAATCATTCATTTTACGAACCACTTACTAGGGTCAGGGGGAGGCTGGAGCCAATCTTAGCTGAGTATTGGTGAAGGCAGGGTACACCTTGTGTGAAAAATGAGATTGTGTGATTGTTGTAATGAGAAGAGAAAGAAGAAAAAAAAACACCACACAATCAATTTGGCTGAATAAAATGCTGCTTGCACAGATTTTTGGATGAATGCTGAGTCCAGAGCACATCTTTTCTGGTAGTCATGCTAGCATAAAAATAGGTCATGCTAAACATAAACCATGCTAAAATGTTAAATCAGATACATGCTTATCTACGTCTTATACAACACTCACAATAAACTTGCACACTGATATGAATTTATATCTATTGTCCCTCGGGCTATCTTGTGGGGTGTGCTCTGGGAATATGGAATACCGGACCCGTTGCTACAGGCCGTTCGGTCTCTGTATTGCCGGAGCCAGAGCTTGGTCCGCATTGGTAACATGTCGAATTCGTTTCCAGTGGGTGTTGGACTCCGCCAAGGCTGCCCTTTGTCACCGGTTCTGTTCATATCTATATCTATATATATATATATGTTTAGTGTATATTAAACTAGCTGTGTGGTGTCATGCTGCGTAGCTAAACATAAATAGCAGGCTTGGTAATTAAATACTATAATTATTTTTTTTTTTTTAAATGCTAATTCTTTAGCTTTTGAAACAACTTATTTCAACTCATTATATTTTACATTACATTTTATTATTTTGGTTATCGAACTTTTATTCTACAAGTGTGCACCTGCTACTCTTTCTCGTTATTTTAATAGACCAATGTTACGATTTTTATTGTTTATTGCTGTTTTATTTCAGATTGTAAAGCAATCTGAGTCTAATTTGAATTGTATAAACAATGTTGTATAAATAAACCGAGTGTGAAAGCGATCATGAGGAGACGCCACTGTGATTTTCTTTTCTTTGTTAGCCGCATTAGCAATCCACCATGACGATGTATTCCTTTTTAGTTTTGCACTGTGAAGCTAACAGTGAATACGGCCTCCAGTTCAGTGTTCAGAACTACATGTGTTCAGTATCAACATGGTTCATGTGCATTAGTATCTTACAACATCTGGTTTCCACAAGAAGGCTAAAAACTCTTTTTCTAAAAAGGCATCAATGTGGGAAAACACTGTCATTCATTCATCATGTTAAGATGCACAGAACAAAGTCCAGGGTTTTCTTTCCACGAAGTGTCTCATATCTGGAATTTCGGCAGGCCAGATGACTCGGATGGGGAATTTTTAGAGTTGCCAATCTTGACTGTCTCATCCCCCACAGGAAATTCCATTCTTTCTCAGCTGATTGAAGCCCAAGCACGCACACACACACACACACACACACACACACTTCTCCACAGCCATAAAAACACAGAAAAAAAGCCAGACTAGCTCTGGTTACAGTCCGCCCTCCTCCCTCCTCCTCCACTAGCTCCAAGAAAAGAAAAAAGAGGAACAACAAACTGCACAATTACGGGGTTTTAATTTAGCAGAAAATCTCGGAATTTCCAACAGAACAAAAACAGTATACACATCTGTACACTTTCCACATATAAAAATAAATCTGTCTATGCACAATATATTACACTTTAATACCACAGCACTGCAGGGACGGAGCTTCAGTCCAGACACCAGGAATGCACCAATCATCAGTTATACGATGCACTGCAATATTTAATGCACCGTTTCATCCCAGTTTTCTTCCAAGTGTCCTGATTTTGGATGTATTTATGTTGGAATGGACACACGCTCTTCATGATACTATCAGTAACCATGATATTTTGTTCAATAATTATGATACTTAAACCCAGTATCGGTGCAAGCCTAAGCAATCCATCCTCTTTCTTCTTCTGTTTCCCTGTTCATTTACGACGCGGATCTTTTTCTCCACCAGATTTCCTCTGGGCGTCCGTGGTCTTCCACCTGCATGTTCCCAGTTAGGGGTCATGTGTATCTCGGTATGTCCTCCTGTAACCTTTTATCCCGTGTCTCCCACCATAGGGCCAGAAGGTTCTTGTTTTTTTAAAAAGAAGTTCCTCCAAACCACTAAAACACGTCTCTACTCCTGTCCCATCATTTTAATGTCATCGTACTGTGGAAAGGAGGAAAAAGTAGTGTTAGGAGCAGGAAAATTGGAAAAAAAAATTTTTATTAAATGGCAACTGGATTTGTTTTATTATATTTTATTATATGTATATATAAAAACCTCTCACACACCTCATCATCGGACATTAGATCATAGTCACATTCATCTTCGCTCTCCTCACTCTCACTCTCAGGCAGATCCCGCAGATCCTGATCCGTGATGTCGTGCAACGCTTTCTGGATGTCGGTGTTCTGCCGTCCATGTGTGAGATGATACGCCGAGTGACCACCATACGTCAAGCTGTTCACGTCAGCGCCTTTGCTGATCAGGAGTTTCACCAGCTCGAGGTTCTGCAGGTCCACGGCTAAATGAAGCGCCGTCCTGCCATTACACTGCTCCTGAGAATGCAAAAGATTTTTTTATTTTTTGTTTACATCTGTTCTCGGTGAAACACACAGAGTTGCATTTTAGTCATATAAAGAGAGCTATTATGGTTATTACCTGTTCATTGATATCTGCTCCAAAGGAAATAAGACTCTCCACCAATGACAGAAACCCTTGTACAGCCACCACGTGTAAGCATTTCTGACCTGCAGGAAAACAAAATATATAATTATATAAAATACTGATTTTCCTCTTAATACATTAAAACGAGGATGAGAATGAACAATTAGAAGTGTGGGGATGATGCTCACCGCTGTAGTTGGGCGTCTGCAGGATGGATGGTAGAGACACGGAGCAGTGCTGAGTGAGTAGACCGAAGCACCTGAGAGATCCCATCCTGCAGGCAATGTGCAGAGCTGTGTTTCCGTTATTGTCCACTAGCGTGGGGTCACAGCCGGCCTTCAGCAGGCGCTCCACCACCAGAGGCTGCTCTGTGATCACGGCCAAGTGCAGCGCCGTCTGTGGAAAGATTCGGATTAGATTTTAATGCATTTCCTTCAACTGTAGCCAAAAAAAAAAAAAAAAAAAAAAAAAAAAAAAAAAAAAAAAAAACCCCAAGCCCCCCCCTCCCCCCCCCTCTCTTCCTTCTCTTTCCCCCCAAACAGTCGCCCCCCACACCCCTCCC
>JBCNYH010000022.1:16993383-17005643 GCA_039654325.1 Tandanus tandanus | reverse complement strand
GTGCAGGTTCTCACTCAGGTGGTTGTTGGCGTGTTGCTGTAATTAAAGTGTAATAAGTGTGCAGGTTCTCACTCAGGTGGTTGTTGGCGTGTTGCTGTAATTAAAGTGTAATAAGTGTGCAGGTTCTCACTCAGGCGGTTGTCGCTGATGGTCAGACTCTTCAGCTGCTGAAAGTTTCTTATAAACACGGGCAGCGTCTCAATTCTGTTGTTAGATAAGTCGACAGTGCGCAGATTCCCACTGAGTCGCTGTAACTCCTCCGGAAACTGCACATCATCATCATCACACACACCAAATACACAACCGTGTAACATCCTCTCTGTACGCTCACACAACACACAGCCATAACACAGAACTATACAACAACACGCAATTAGATCACCAGGTTATTTCAGGAAATGTAGTAAGGAGAACTCTGTCTGTGTTCACTGAGTCAAATTATTTGACTCACTTCAGTGATAAGAGTTGATTCTGGACAAGAGTGATGAGAACGGGGATGAGGAGAAAACAAATAAAAAACATCCAGTTATGAGTATATTGGGTATTAAAAATTGTTTACTGTTTTTGTCTCCTCATGATCAGCACATTATCTAAAATCCTGAAGAAAACATTAAGCTTCGCCACATCAAATACTCCATCAAAGATCGGTTCATGAGACACACACACACACACACAAACACCAGTTTACATATATTATGAGATGGCTTCCGTATAAACCGTATTACTATTTTCCCACAGAATTAAAACGTTGTTGTATTTCCTATATTCACAAACAGAAATCTCCACTGCAGTTCCTAAACTTCCCCCAAAATTTTAAAAAAGATTTTTCTATTAAATTTTTTCAAGAAAAATTACAAAAAAAGAAAATGTTTTGAGTTACAGAGAAATAAACCTTTCCAAAGAATTCCACAGAAATCCACATTTTTTTTGTTTGATTAGGTATGCAAAATAACACATTTAAATATTATGATATTTAGTTTTTTTTTTTTTAATTACAGGAAGAAAATCAGCAATCATCTGGCAAGGATTAATGTTATATTATTTTCTTTCAAAAATATAATGTGTCATTATCTGAGTACAGTATTTACTGTTTGTTTGTTTACCTCCTGCAGGTTTTTGCCTGTTAACTGAAACACTCCAGTTTTCTGTGAGGTCTCCAGATGAGCTTTGAGAGCACTGTTCCCCATTTACACTGCTCCTCTTCACACTACAACACACACACACACACACACAGATTTATTCTTCTTTTACACACACACACACACACACACACACACACACACACACACAGTACCTCACTGACAGGATTAAAAAGGATCATTTACTCAGGCTGTTTCTCAAATAGCTGTCGAAAACCTATGCACGTGCACTACAAAGGTGTAAAATAATGTCGTCTGCACCCTATCTAGTGTAGTACATGTCCATCAAAACGCTATTTGAGACACCATGAACAACAGCTACTTATCTGAACCGATACTGCGTCTCTACCAGACTACCTAACGTCATTAAACATGATTATCTAAGTCACATATAAATAATAACAGACACCAAAAACTTATCAGTTTATAAAGTAGAAACAGTACTTACCAAGCTAGCTAACTAGCCAGCTATCTCCAGTACCAAAGCTAATCCAAAAGTAATCCGAGCGCGGATAACAAACTGACTACACAAGTTCGCTAAACACTGCAAATTTCGCATTAACTCAGACCTGACATGAAACCAATTTTCAACAAAATGAAGAAAGTTTGGAAATAACAGAACGACAGGGTACGGGAGGTGCTAGCAAGCTAACTAGCTGACATACAGACTAAAGAGTATCTTGTTTTTTACCAACCTGTTTTCTGATAAGACCCCGCCTCCTTTGCACGGATTGGCTAGTGATTTTAAAGTAAGTCTACGGATTGGACTGTCGATGTTGCAGGCAGTTGAATAAAGCGGAAGTTGTCAGGATATGGGTAGGGAAAAAACACGTCAGTGGGCGGTAACAACTCCAACTGAGACATAGGATTTGTTTATACATGCTACTCCAGCAGGCGGCGCTGCAGGCTGAGGGGTGAAAATGTCTGAATAATTTAAGAATTTAAATAAATGTAAGAGATGTGTGAGAGAACAATAATGTAATGGTCCAGATGAAGCTTTTTAATGAATGAGGAGCATAGCAGTGTCACTGTGGCCCATTAAGTGTAATACAGAACTATCTTTGGTTAAATAAACACATGGCATATGTATCTGGTAGAGCAACCCTGGGGTTAGCACGTCCACCCTATAGTAAGAAGGTGCTGGGTTTGAGTCTCGGGCTCAGTGAGGGCATTTGTGTGGAGTTAGCATGTTCTCCCCGTGCTTGCGTGGGTTTCCTCTGGGTACTTCGAATTCCTTCCACGGTCCAAAGACATGCACATTAGGCTAACTCGTTGTTTAAAATTGCCCCTAGGTGTGAGTGTGAGTGCATTGAAAAGGCCATTTGTCCTACGTCATGTGACATGCCAACGGGACTTCGTGACAGAGATTACTGTGAAGAGTTTATTGTGATCTCATATCATTGCGATCTTACAGTACTTCTCCTTTATTGTTATTTCATATAAATTACCAGTGGTTATTTTACTGTGATACATAATTGCTTGTCTTGCCAGTTGTTCCCTTTAAGCCCTCCCTGGTCTTGACCATTGTGTTAAATATAGGCATAAAAATCATAAATCATCAATTTTCCAACCCCATAACTAACTGAGAGGGGAGATGTACAACTGGGGATTTAATAAATGGGACTTAATCAGATCTCATCCCCCTTGAAGGAGAAACAAGAACTGGAATAAAGACAATTAACTACAGCAGACTTGGTGGTTGAACTAAAGTCCTGACTGGACTCTCCACAGTATGTGTATCCTCCTAAGACCCAAACCATAATGCGAGTCTTGCCATTTTTTCCACACTGTTTCCGTTCCTTAACACCTGAGAAATATAGAACTTGATCAACGTGTTTAAACAGGAAGAAGTTTGGCAAAAGACTAATACCTAATTGCCTTTATATGAGGATCTTACAAGGAAATACACACAATGAAGTTGCGAGAAAATATGAGGAGTCCACTTGCAAACAGTTATTTCCCTCTTTTTTGGGCACCTGTGCACATCCCACTGATAGCTCCACTTTGAAAACATGCTAACTCATGTTATAAATTGTAGCAGAAGAAGCAAAACTCAGATAATTTCTATGCCTATAAAAAATCAGATTTTTTTTCAAAACTGACCTACTTGACTTAGCAGGTTTTGCAAGTGGACTCCATTATGTTCTCATATGAGGTTAATAACTTCATCCTGCATAGTTTATGTATAAGTATGCTAATGTCAGAGGCAGTTTATAGACTGTTAATTCTTTCATCTTCAATTCGTGACAGTTAGCAAATGTACATTTACTAATAAAATCTTATAGACATCATCAGATATATTATGTTATTATAGATTCCTGTAGAGTGTATCAGTGATTAGTGAATATCAGTGAATATACTGTTCATACTGCATTTTATGTAAACCATAAACTGCATCGATTATACATATACACATAAATATTTGTAAGAAATGAGTTTCAGACTGTTATTAGCATTAAGTGTGAAATAATAATAATCAAACCCCATCCATTTACAATCTCACATTAATACATCTGCAACAATTAAAATGTTTTTTAAGGAATCTTTTATTCGATTAATTTATAAAATGTTGGATTTATTTAGTTGATGTAGACTCTGATGATTTGTGCCACACACACTGGCAGCCCACAGCTAATGTCTGGAAGTTTACATTGTAGCAGGTCCTGTTTTTTGGGTCCTGCGTGAGCACAAGCATGTTACTGTATATTGGCACCGAATTCAGCTCATGACCTTTAGGGTGTGTGCAGTGATGAGACACACATTCAGCTTCATATAACACTCTGGGGATCCTGTGGGCACTGGTGTGAGTACTGTAGGATCAGAAACCACATGACATCATGAGAAAACATAACATTTCATCAATGGGTGCTAAATTATCCATTCATCCATCCATCCATCCATTATCTGTAGCATTTATCCGTCAGGGTTGTGGGAAAGCTAGAGGCAATCCCTACTGACTTCACGTGAGAAGCAGGGGTAACACCCTGCACAGGTTACCAGTCTATTGCAGGACTAACATCTACACAAACAACCATTCATGTAGTCACATTCAATCCTATGGACTATTTGAGTAGCCATTTGACCTAATGCATGTCTTTGGACTGTGGGATGAAACCTGAGAACCCGGAAGAAACCCACACAAGCATGGGGAGAACATGCAGAAAGACCCTTGGAACCCAGATTTAACCCAGAACCTTCTCGCTGTAAGGTGACCACTGAGATACAGTGTTACGCTTTATTATTATTATTATTATTATTATTATTATTATTCATTATTCATTCATTTTCTGAAGTGCTTAATCCTAATTAGGGTCTCGGGGAGGCTGGCGCCCATCTCAGCCGACTCTGGGTGAGGGCAGAGTACACGCTCGCCAGGCCATCGCAGGGCAGAAACACGCTGACGGCTATGCAGCCTACTCTTGACGAAAATCAGCAATGGTTCTTTTACATGCCTTCCACCTATTATTATTATTATTAGTAGTAGTAGCAGTAGTAGTGGTAGTAGAAGAATTAGCAGTAGTAGTCGGAAAGGTACTCACATCCATTTCCAGGCAGACAGCGAGCGATTGTTGATGTTGCCGTTTCCTCCCATGGTCTGTGAGTCCTGAGTCTGTTGGCTTTGGGGGATTATAAGGGTGTTGTTGCAGACCGTTGTTTGACTGGTTGTGGCATGTGTGAGACTCACAATCAGAAATCCATAACAGAACACTGTAGGAACAGCCTGTAGGAATGAACACTGGGATTAAGAGTCTTCCCCTGGAAATTCAGCTACATGCATGTAAGCTACATTTACAGAGTAATTATTCAGAGTAAATTAGAAGGTTTCCTGGTGGGATCGTGTTGAAAATCATTCAAGTGTTAATCTGATTAAATATAAAACTCTTAATATGGTGCAATAAACAGAGCAAAGTAATTATTCGTGATAGTATAATAACATCTAGAATACATTATATAGAGAAAACTTCACATAACATTTAATTAAATGTAATTTGCATATGCAAATCCGTTCAGATATTGCTGCATCAGACTTGCAGTTATTCATCTTTATCTTATTACTCATGTGTTGTGTGTATTAATTCTTTTCTTATTATCACTTTTAAAGGGTTTTGTGTCTTCTACAAACTCCTGTAAAACTTCCTGAACTTGAATATAAACGTAAAATATAAATACCTTATTATTATTATTCGAATTCCGCATTAGCATACTTACCATTTGTATTAAGCTCCTCATTACTGCGTCTCAGTCGACTTTCTAAAATCTCAGTGCTTCTGACTTCTCACAGCCTATATATAGTTGAGGGCAATGAGCAAATACAGTTGATATATCTGATAATGTCCCCTATCTTTGACCTGGATTGTGTTATCAGATCTTTTAATAGGTAAGGGGGAGTTTACAGCTCACCAAATTAGGCTGCTTTTTCCATTTCCTAGAAAAAAGGAGAGAAAGAAGAAAACAAAGCTGTCACGCAGCTAAATAAACTAAGCCTGAAACGTGGGCTCGAAGATGCTTCCACATGTATGTAGTGTATTGGATCCGAACCCTAGTGTGTTTTTTATATTTTGCGGTTCTTCGGGCAGGTAAGAAAGCAGCAATGATACTCGAGTGTGGAGCAAAACAACCAGACAACAGGGAGAATCTGAACAAGGCTCTGATCTGGTTCCAGTCGAACCTTAGTGTGGTTTGATTGCAGTGAGAAAATAATTCGGCTCTGAATCAACTGTAGATGTAGTGATTAAATCGAACCATGTGCTTTGTGTTACAGCAGTTTTTGGTTGTTGATGCAATCTGATAAATGGAGCCACACAATGTATCATAGAACTGCAGTCCTGCAGTGATGGCATGTGTTCTGCAGACTTAGTAATTAGTGCTGTACATATAAAAAGAGCGCCGGGTCTCTGTGGGTAGGTAAGCCTGTAGGGCTATAAGGTATATAAAAGGTTTTCTTTATTGCTTAAGAGAAAAAAACACACTGGACCAGGTCTACACCAACATTCCAGATGCTTGACGAGAGCAGGGGGGTAGCTTCCCTGCCACATCTCATACTCTCAGATCATCTCTCGTCCCAGATTCCTGCTTATAAACTTAAAATCTGTAGCCAAAAGACCAGCAGTTAAAACAGTTCAGGTGTGGACTGAGGAAGGCGAGGAAAGCCACTGGTCCAGATGGAGTAACAGGAAGGGTACTTAAAACATGCGCAGATCAACTAGCAGGGGTTTTTACCACCATCTTTAACCTCTCGCTACTGCAATGTGTGGTTCCCACCTGCCTCAAGACAGCCACCATCATTCCTGTGCTGAAGAAGAGCACAGTGAGCTGCCTGAATGACTATTGCCCAGTTGCCCTAACCCCCATCATTACCAAATGTTTCGAGAGACTTGTCTTGTCTCACATTGAGGCTGCCATCCCTGCTGATCTTGATCCACATCAGTTTGCATACAGAGCAAACAGGTCAGCAGAGGATGCCATCAATACCGCCCTTCACACAGCCCTCACACACTTGGACAGCAGCAACTCCTATGTGAGGCTGCTGTTTGTGGACTTCAGCTTCGCTTTCGATACAATTCTACCTCATAAACTGGTTCGGAAGTTGGGCAACCTGGGCTTAGGGAGCTCACTGTGCACCTGGATACTGGACTTTTTTAGCAACAGACTTCAGAATATTAGGATAGGAGACCACATCTCCACTCTCATCCTGAACAGTGGAACACCACTGGAGGGGGGTGTGTCCTCAGCCCCCTCCTCTTCGGCAATGGTGCGACAACAATAACCTGGACCTTAACACATCCAAGACAAAGGAGATGATAATGGACTTCAGGAGATCTAAACAAACTGAGCACTCTGCCCTCTATATTGATGGAAAGCAGGTAGAGAGCGTGGAGTGCTTCAAGTTTCTTGGAGTCCACATCTCTGCTGACTTCACCTGGACCACAAACATCTCTCACCAGGTTGCGAAGGCACAACAAAGGATGTACTTCCTCAGAAAGCTCTGACAAGCCCGCCTACCCCGACCCCTACTGACAAACTTTTATCGCTCCGCCATTGAGAGCCTCCTGACCTACTGCTGTTCAGTGTGATTCAACAGCTGTTCTGCAGAGGACAGGAAGGCCCTGCAGCGGCTGGTGAGGACGGCAGTGCAGCGGGTGGTGAGGACCGTGTGACATTTACAATGGCAGACTTCAGAGGAGAGCCAGAGGAATTATCAGGGACCCCACACACCCTGGACACCCTTTTCCCCTCCGGAAAAAGGTACAGGACACTAAAAACAAAAGCTAACAGACACAAGAACAGCTTTTACCCACAAGCTGTTAAACATGTAACCCCACTACCATCACAGACACTGACTGAATAACCATCATTCAGACCATCTTCCTGGACAGTGTGATATTACTCTTTAAGTGCAATACTCATATTTAAGTGCAATATTCATGTTTAAGTGCAATACTCATGTTTAGAGCAGGCCTCGAACATCATATAACATTTTAGCATCATGCTACTTATGGTTAAAATGCTTTACCTCTCACCCTGTGTATACACATAGGAGCATATCATGCACCTTTCTGTGTATGTCTCTAAATGTGTGAATATGTGGATGAATGTATAAGCCTGTAAATGTGTGAGTATGTGTTTGCATATACATGATATATGTATGTATATGTGTCTATATGTGTACATATTGGTATGTGTATATACGTGTATGTAGGTATATGCACATATATAGCTTAGTATAGTTACTTTAGTTGTCTTTTGTGCACTTTTTTATAATTGCTGCTGAACTGATTTTCATTGTTCATGCAACACTTGACAATAAAGACCTCTTTATCGGTATCTCTTTATCTTTAGGAGATTCACAAAGATGTTTTAAACTTTACACACACATCAGAGCTTAAAACTATACAGTGTGAATGCAAAAAAAACCAACAACCAGAGATGTCAGTTCCACATGCAGTAAGCGGACTCAGAGGTGTGAAAGGCGTGAGAAGCAACTGCACCTCAAAAGACAGTGGGTCAGGAAGTAAACGGCTGAATAAGCGCATGACCTTCCAAGAAACAAACAAATCAAACCCTTCTGACCAATCAAAATCTCTGGGTTCTCTCTGGGTTTTTGTTCTTTCTGGGCTACAGTAACTGTGCAACCTGGCAGCTCTGTGAAAGAGAGCATGTGACCATGCAGATATCAATCTTACTTTATAAAAGCATGGCAGTGGTGGCTCAGTGGTTAAGGCTCTGGTTGGCTCCAAAGGCTAGGGTACTAGCACCAAACTGCCACTGTTGAGCCCTTGAGCAAGGCCCTTAACCCTCAACGGCTCAGTTGTATAAATATAATAAATGGAAGTCACTCTGGATAAGGGCATCTGCCAAATACTGTGAATGGTGCTTTGTAGTTACAGTTATTTATATAGTAATGAACACATATGTAAGAATACTATAACTTAGTGCAACTTTAATCAAAATAACATTCAGTGGAACTCTGCTGAAATTTCTACTTTGACTACTTTCTTAGATTTTCTTTTTTAGGAAGATTCCTTTTTTTAGAAAACTCTTTTTTTTTCTTTTTTTTCTTTCTTTCTTTCTTTTTTCTTTTTTTGCTTTTATGTACAAATTTTTATCATTTTTTAAACTTTTAGAAATCTGCCCAAAGTGTACATTAATCAGCATGTTAAATATTAATCACAGTACTTTAAAAGTTTTCCAGGTTTCAAGCTTTTATTCTTAGATTTGTGCTTGAATATTAATTTTTTTAATTGATGATGCTCTAATTGACGATTAATTTAACACTGTACTAACTCTCACACATTCCTGACTAGTTCTTCCATTCTGATTTCTCCAATCACCTGCCATTACACGATTAACCTCTTGAGGCTCACACACACACACACACACACACACACACACACACACACACACGTTTGGGAAATCCAGGTATTCATTCATTCATTCATTCATTTTCTAAGCTACTTAATCCTAATTAGGGTTGTGGGGAGGCTGGCACCCACCTCAGCCAACTCCTGGTGAAGGTGGGGTACACCCTGAACAGCTTGCCAGACCATTGCAAGGCCAACACACATACAACCATTCACACTCATTCTCAAACCTAGGGGCGATTTGAAACCTCCAGTCAGCCAACTGTGCATGTTTTTGGACTGTGGGAGGAAACTGGAGTACCCGGAGGAAACCCACACGTGTCAGTATTGTGGACTGTTGTTCCTTTCTTTGACCTCTAGAGGTGTGTTATTGTGTTCACGTGTCTCTTTGAGTAGGTGTTCTTAAGTGGCTTTGTTGCACTGTTTCTTTGTTTGGTGTTTAGTAGCTCTGGAGCCAGTGCCCAAGTGAGTCTCTAACTCTATGACCTTTTCTCATGACTTTGAATTATTTATTGTGCTCTGCTTTGTTTTGTGTTTTCTTTACTTTGCTGCAGCTTTTGCTTTTGAGCATTTACCACTCTTGGAATATTTCTGAGGACTGCCCATTCAGACTGTTTGTGTTATTGGAGAATTCTTGTTCCCTTGATATTTTACTCTCTCGCATTGCCCCACCTTCCAACTCAGGATTGTTTCCCCCTCACACTCACTTGGGGTACTCATAAGCATCGTCTCAAGGTCTTGGTAGATTCAGGTGCCGCTGGGAACTTTATGTACATTTCCTTTGTCAAGAGTCTCCAGATCCCTTTTGATCCACTCCCTGCACCTCTGACAATTACTTTCCTGGATGGAAGACCTCTGAGTCCCGGGAAGATAACACTTCTCACCTCTTCCCTGGGGTTCTCCATTCATCAACATCAGGACGAGTTGTGCTTCCATCTGATACAGTCTCTAGAGTTCCCTGTGATCCTTGATCACCCGTGGCTTGTTCAACATAACCCACACCTTGACTGGTTCACTGGTACTGTCCTTAATTTGAGCTCCACTTGTCAAACCACCTACTTGCTCCAGAGTACTCATGACCCTATTCTCAAGTCCACATAACCCCTAGACCTATCTCAAGTCCTCAAGCCTCAAGACAATTATTTTGAAGAGTCCCTTGCTGCAGGGATCATTAGTCCATCCACCTCCCCTGCTGGGGCAGGGTTTTTCTTTGTGGGTAAAAAGGGAGGAGGGCTTTGTATTGATTACAGAGGCCACAACAAAATTACTATCCATAACTGTACACCCTTTGCCACTTATGGCCACAGTTTTTGAGCTACTACAGGGAGGTTCTATCTTCACTAAACTTGACCAGTGCAATGCATACCACTTGTGCGCATTAGACAAGGGGATGAGAGGAAGACTGCCTTTAACACTTCCACTGGGCACTATGAGTATCTAGTTATGCCCTTTGGCCTGACCAATGCATCTACAGAGTTCCATTGTGTTCGCATGTGTCTCTTTGAGTAGGTGTTCTTAAGTGGCTTTGTTGCACTGTTTCTTTGTTTGGTGTTTAGTAGCTCTGGAGCCAGTGCCCAAGTGAGTCTCTAACTCTATGACCTTTTCTCATGACTTTGAATTATTTATTGTGCTCTGCTTTGTTTTGTGTTTTCTTTACTTTGCTGCAGCTTTTGCTTTTGAGCATTTACCACTCTTGGAATATTTCTGAGGACTGCCCATTCAGACTGTTTGTGTTATTGGAGAATTCTTGTTCCCTTGATTTTTAACTCTGTCTTTGTGGATTTTTGCTGCCCCAACTTTCACTGAAATAAACAGCATTTAAAAATCTCTTAAGTGCGTCTCCCTATTGGGTTCACCATTCCCCTGTGGCTCAGTGACTGTGAAGCAGCCTCTCTCACCTGAGATCTAAGTTCAAGTCCCGGCCCTGAAAACACAAGCATGGGTAGAACATGCAAACTCCACACAGAAACTGTCGAGCCTGGGAATCAAACCCGGAACCTTCTTACTGTGAGGCAAATATGCTAACCACTGCGTGGTTCTGTATGATTTTGATTCTAGTAATTTGGCCTAGAATTTAAATTAAAAAAATATATATTCCTGTTAACTTGCAGTTCTTTGAAGCTGTATGAATAAACATGAGCACTGTGAATATAAAATGCTAAAACAAGCATTAAAGAGTTCAGTTCTTGCACTAAACCTGGAGTCGCCTTTTGTGGTGGAAATGTTAACCTTATACAGTAAGTGAATAGATGTGAATCTTTGCATTCAGAAGCATAGAGAATTATCTGTTGATCTGTGTGTGAGATTCTCACTGTCTTTAGATTTATACTGTTGATAATGATTATGATTATTCAGTAAAACCTGCAGACGTGACTTTACTGTCCTATTTTTCTCCGCCCACACAGAGAAGCTGTTTTCTCAATGTGCACTCTCTGCAAAATCAGATGCAACTCTGATGATGTAAGCAATTCCTTTTTTAAAAACAAAGACTTTATTAATTTTAACCCCATTGTATGAACTTTAATTTATATGTTTTCATTATGTGTGTATTATTAACAAGTTCTAAGCACACATGGGGACTGGTGTCAAGATCCATGATATTGCTCAATAAACATATTTTAATAAAAATCACCTACATCACCAAAAATAATAATACTGCCCTGAATCGTAGTGTTTGATACTGAACTGAATGCATTTTCTAACTTTTTTCCCATTCCATCCATCTTAAAGGCTTCTCTTTTACTTCACGTCCTTTAAGTGATGTATGCTCGATCGCAAACGTTTCTTGATTTTAAATGCCATGCATGAGCACCAAACTGCATGCATGTATAATTAATGATTATTATTTTTGAATAATGAATTTCCTTTCTCTTCATACTGTGCCATGTTGGTGATTACACAGAAGTCAGAAGAGGTCCATGATCGAAACCCAGCCTTAACCCAGACTCAACATCACACCACAACGCAGTCTTTGTGGCTCTCCATATATGCACATGTGTTTGTCTGTGTGTGTGTGAGTGTGTGTGTGTGTGTGTGTGTGTGTGTGTGTGTGTGTGTGTGTGTGTGTGTGATGCGGTATGCTGTTGGCATCCTCACTGGGGCTTTTTAACATTCATCTCTCACTTTGACTTTGTATCTGAGGATGGGAACACAATCAGCACTTCTATGGCCTCATTTCTACACTGTGTGTGTGTGTGTGTGTGTGTGTGTGTGTGTGTGTGTGTGTGTGTGTGTGTGTGTGTGTGTGTGTGTATATACA
>JBCNYH010000022.1:16928229-16937818 GCA_039654325.1 Tandanus tandanus | reverse complement strand
GGACACCCTCTTGTAAACACTCTGGTACACTCCCCTGGGAAAACTCTTGGACACACCCCTGGACACGCTCCTGTACACACTCCTGTACACGCCCCTGGAGACACTCCTGTACACGCCCCTGTAGACACTCCTGTACACACTCCTGTACACACCCCTGTACACATTTCTGTACACATCCCTTTACACGCCCCTGTACACACTCCTGTACACGCCCCTGTACACACTCCTGTACACTCCCCTGTAGACACTCCTGTACACACTCCTGTACACTCCTGTACACATCCCTGTAAACACTCCTGTACATGCCCCTGTACACACTCCTGTACACTCCCCTGTACACACTCCTCTACACTCCCCTGTACACACTCCTGTACACACCCCTGTACACACCCTGTACACACTCCTGTATACGCTACTGTACACACTCCTGTACACCCCCCTGTACACACTCCTGTACACTCCCCTGTACACACTCCTGTACACACCCCTGTACAGACCCCTGTACACACTCCTGTACACTCCCCTGTAGACACTCCTGTACACATTCCTGTACACTCCTGTACACATCCCTGTACACACTCCTGTACATGCTCCTGTACACACTCCTGTACTCTCCCCTGTACACACTCCTGTACACTCCCCTGTACACACTCCTGTACACACCCCTGTACACATTTCTGTACACACCCTGTACACACTCCTGTATACGCTACTGTACACACCCCTGTACACGCTCCTGTACACTCCCCTGTACACACTCCTGTACACTCCCCTGTACACACTCCTGTACACACCCCTGTACACATTTCTGAACACACCCTGTACACAATCCTGTATACACTACTGTACATGCCCCTGTACACACCCCTGTACACTCTCCTGTACACACTCTTGTACACGCCCCTGTACACACTTCTGTACACACCCCTGTACACACTCCTGTATACTCTCCTATAAACACCCCTGTACACACTCCTGTACACACTCCTGTACTCGCCCCTGTACACACTCCTGTACACACCACTGTACACACTCCTGTATACACTCCTGTACACACCCCTGTACACACTACTGTACACTCTTCTGTACACACTCTTGTACATGCCCCTGTACACACTTCTGTACACACTCCTGTATACGCTCCTGTACACACCCCTGTACACTCTTCTGTACACACTCTTGTACACGCCCCTGTACACACTTCTGTATACACCCCTGTGCACACTCCTGTATACTCTCCTGTAAACACCCCTGTACACACCCCTGTACACACTCCTGTATACACTCCTGTACTCAGCCCTGTACACACCCCTGTACACACTACTGTACACTCTTCTGTACACACTCCTGTACACGACCCTGTACACACTCCTGTACACGCCCCTGTACACACTCCTGTACACTCCTCTGTACGCACCCCTGTACAGACTCCTGTACACGACCCTATACACACTCCTTTACACACCACTGTACACTCCCCTGTACACACTTCTGTACACACTCCTGCACACACTTCTGTACACACCCCTGACACATTCCTTGGTTCCCTAAATACTCCCATGTCATATAAAATGAACCTAAAACATATTACATCATGCTTTATATGTTAATTTTTACTAATCAATTCCTGCAGCTGACATACTCTCTGTCCTTATGCTTCGGGGTTCTTGTTTAATCACACACAGTCTCTGTTCTTTATTCGTTCATGTTTTATTAGGGTTTAATTTGAGTCATGTGTATGAGGCTCTACACAATCCTCTGCTCTTTTCAGGCCAAATCCTTCGACTCCATGTTGTGAAATGCAGCTCCATGGTCACTCTGCTTCTGCGGCTTTTACGTCAGTTTTTAGGCCAAACAGCTTTTCGTGGTTAAGACTGAGAATACTTCTACATTAGTCATACATGAGAGAGACATTTACACAGATCACAGTGAATTCTAAAACATGTTGTCGTCATAGCGACAGCAGATGAAGCCAAGTCAGCCTTTTTCTCTGTGTGACTTTTTTCTGTCCTTCTGAGTCGCTAAAACACCTCAGATTTCACAACATGTTCCAGCTGTATGTCAGATATTCTCTGTAGAAGAACTCCACACGTCAGAAAAAAACAGCAATCCTACCATGGTGGAGGGAAATACACAAATGGTACTACTTTCATTTGTTACATGATGACAACAGGCTACACTGAAAAACATTTAAATCAGAGTCAGAGTGTTTATTAAATCTGGATAATAAAAGGATGCTGATGATGACAATGATGATTGTAAGGATGATGAGGATGAAGAGGATGATGATTGTGAGGATAATGATGGTGATAATAACTGAGGATGATACTGTGGAAGATGATGATGATAATGATGATGATGATGATGATGTGTGAGATGATGATAATGATGATGATGATTGTAAGGATGATGATGATGTGGAAGATGATGATGATTATTGTAAGGATGATGATGATGATGATGATGATTGTAAGAATGATGATGTTTATGTGGAAGATGATGATGGTGATGATGATTGTAAGGACGATGATAGTAATGATGATGATTGATGATGATTATAATGATGATAATAATGACGATGATGATGACTGTGAGGATGCTTAATTAAATTTTACGTTTTCTTTTTGTAACAATTATTATTTCATTTCATGAAATGCTTTATTCTTTATTCGGGTTGAGAGGAAGCTGGAGCCCATTCCAAGGCAGTGCACACCGTGGACAGCTCGCCCGACCATTGCAACCAACACTGACACAACTATTTACACTCACATTTACATCTAGGGGTAATTGAGGAGCCTTAATTTGTCTTTTAAGCATAGCTGGAAACCGGAGTACCTGGAGTAAATCTATGCAAGCATGGGGAGAACATGCAGACTCCACACAGAAATGCCCTCAACAGGTATAAAGCTTGAATCCATGACCATCTTGCTGTGAGGCGTACGTGCTACGCCACCATACCGCCCACAATCATTATTATCAGTTATGAAATATTATTTTTTATAAAATTCACCCCTTAATACTTGTGTCCCACACAAATGAACAACATGGTCTTCAGTCTTTTTAGTGAAACTGTGGAGGTTCTATGTGGAACCCCGCGACAGAGTGTTTGCGCAAAACAAAAGAGCTCTTAATCATACAAGAAATAAACAAAGAACCCTTGAAGAGCAGGAAGAAAAAGTTCTTTACTGCACCTTAATAGGCTCTTCTGTTTGTCTTTTTGAGGGAGCTGCTTAAGGCTCAGTATAGAACCACGTGTATCCCTCCTGTTTTCTTCTCACTATGGATTCCAAGTTGAACATTTTTTTGCAGGGGTAGAACCCTGGAGGGTATAGAGTTTAATGTCCAAATGCACAGAACTAGTTTTCGGTAGTTCACTACACTCACTAGAACCTGATCAAGGCCTCTGCAGAAAATCTGTTTTCACAAAGCAGACGGTACTCCATCTGGAAACCATCAGAGACTCGTGAGGCCCTCAGTGTGTATGTGTGTGTGTGCGCGTGCGCGCGTGTGTGTGTGTGTGTGTGTGTGTGTGTGTGTGTGTGTGATATAAAAGCAGATAAGCATGAGTAAGGGCTCTTATTTTAGACCTGCAACAGTTTTCAACAGGAGTGGAACAGTCGTCTGTTTTCAGATTCTCCTTACACTTCTGATTTTTTTCTTTCTTTTTTTTTTGGTGAACGGAAACCTCTGGAATTTTATTTCAGCAGGATCCAGATTCAGTAGTGCAACACAGAAACACCAGTTTCTCTCATTTGCACACGTTAACATCATCGTATACTCACTCTGTAAACTGTCTCTCAAACATTATCCAATACATAAACTTCTACATTACAAGCCCCACCCATATATTTTAGACCACAAGTTTGAGATTTTTCTTTATGTGCCTTTGTGGTTTTGTGCATGTTTATAGAGATCTGTGTATTATACAGAGTCAAAAACACATCAGTAAGTGTGTGTGAGTCCCATAACATGCTAAAGTGGAGGTTGTTTGCTTACAGTACCTGTTAGCATCATCAAAGTTTAACATCAAGGCTTCAGTGCAGCACTAAACCAGCAAACATCTGTCATCTTCAGACTCTAAATCAGTCCATCTCTGAAAAAGAAATAAACTGTAATGTTCAGGAGATAGAGGTGGAACACTGGGGTGTGTATTCAGTGGGACATTTTGGGATTCTAAGAAATCCACAGAGTTGTGGAACTGGAACAAACAGAATGCAGGTACTTAACAACAACTACAACAATGACTGGTGAAGCGAACACATGTGTCCAGTGACCTTTTGTGTGGCACCAACTGGTATATATAATCTCAGATCCTTTTGTTGTATAATAGGGCCTAACGTTATGTTACATAATGTTATGTTAGGTTACGTAATGACATGTTTACTCTAATACTACTAATAACATTACTACTGTCATGACATTAGTTACTATGTCATTAGTGGAGAAATTCCAATTTAAAAACTTACCTCTTCCGAGTCTTCGGACGCACGCGTGCTCTGTCTAACTTGAAGACGAACTTGAACTTCTAATTATATAATTAGATCCCGTCCGAAGTTCCTGTCTATGTAAATGTAATGACTATCGTAATATTACTTTACTTTAGTACAATTTCCATAAGCTCATAAATGTCTAGTAATAATAACATGAACAATGTATAGCTCACGCGAAAGGTAATAATTTATTAGGACCGAGCGCGCACTCGTGGACTGCGGACAGACAAACACACACACACACACACACACACACACACACACACACACACACAGTTTCCTGCGGAATGAAAATCGACATGTCACAGTACCCTCCGTGTAGCTCACATGACATCAAGATCAAGTAACATCAACAACTTCAAAAAAAAAAAAAAAAAAAGACAGAGCCAGAGCCAGGACCAAACCAGGAACAAACACAAACATGAGCATATTACTTGTTTCCATAGAAACGTGTATCATGAGAACAAATAAAAGTGAAAAGTAAAACATTTTACTACATTTACATAAACCTAAACAGCAAAGTTTTAAAAAAGAGATTTTTATACTGATCTAAAATAAAGAATATCAGGATTGATCAGTGAATTAATGAATGTATAAATATTGTATTATACAGAGAGTCAAACTTGATGTGTAATAACTCTGTAGGAACAACATTACATAGGTAAGAAAACCAGAGGTAGATCATACGGAAGAGAAAAAGGAAACAGAATATTTCTAATTAAATCAGAATAATCAGTCTAAGCTGTGTGTGTGTGTGTGTGTGTGTGTGTGTGTGTGTGTGTTTGTTTGTGTGTGTGTGTTTGTTTGTGTGTGTGTGTGTGTGTGTGTGTGTGTGCGTGCGCACCACTTATCACAGTTGTGTGCAGTTGAACTGGACATGAATTTGACAAGATTGAATAAAGTAAATGGGTGACACGTTGTAGTGGTTAGCTTTCCGCCTCGCAGCAAGAAGGTACTGGGTTCGAGTCCCAGGCATGGGTGTTTCTGTGTGGAGTTTGCATATTCTCCCCATGCTTGTATGGGTTTCCTCCGGGTACTCCTTTTTCCTCCCTCAGTCCAAAGACATGCACATTAGGTATACTATAAACTGTACTACTGTATACTACTATAAACTCATTTTATGTGTTGATGTTTTATTTAAGGTGTTTTTTTCACAGTGCGAGCGGCCATGTTGATGTGATGTGATACAAGACTCGGGGTTGAGGACACATTCCCGACATTCCGAGTAGGAATTTAAAAGTTGCAGGGATATTGCTTTGGGTTGTTTAGTTGTCCAAGGCTTTATTCAAACACAACGTAAACTAAGACTCAGACTAAAAGTTATAAGGTCATTGTTGCTAAGCAATTGAGCAACAATATATATATACTTTAAAAAGATTTTAAATGACTGCCATGTTTAGGAACATTTACATGAAAAGTTTAAAGTTTTAATCATGACATCTGTATCCGAGTGAGTAAGTGCTAATATTAATTGTAAAAAGTGATATACAAATAAAATTGAATTGAATCTCCAATGTTCCAGTTCAATCTTTTGAAAATGACACTGGTGTGAAAGTTTCTTTGTGTACCAGACAAATCTGATCGAACTTCCTTTGTTAGAAAGATCTCCTGTAATCTCATCCAAACGTAAGTACAAGCTCAGGGTAAAAAAAATGTATATTTTTGTCCGGCGGTGTTTAGTCTCGCGTTAACGCAGAGTCTGTCGTCCGTTCCAGCCCAGAGTTAACTGCTAACAGACGACTCGGGATGGGTGAGAGAGAATAATAAACACTCCATCATTCACTTCATTCATCTCTGTCATCAGACAGACAGACAGACAGACTGACACACACACACACACACACACACACACACACACACACAAAAAGGACAAATGCCAAACTAATTTATTATCAAAACACAGAACACAGAACACACACATGATGCACAGAAGGAGAATGAGAGGGTGGAGCCAGTGATAAGTGTGGTGGAATTTATGATCACTGTGGGATCAGTAATCGGGTCGGAGCAATTAGGCAAAGAAATATAAAACCACACAGAGATTAAACCTCACAATTACATTTCTTTAACAGATTTCAAGCCTCCAAGCTGTATTTAATACTCTTGATCATCCGGCCGGTTGTTTATTTTGAGTTTTTTAGTTCAGAACTGTTCCAAGTATAAGTAGCTACTCTCAGTTATCCAAAGGACCTTTAAAGAACCTTGAAACAACCCAACAAGTTATTTGGGTATAGTTCTGAGGAAACCCTAAAGAATTATATGTAAAACCTTATCAAATATAGAGTTTTTCTCATCAGAAAGGATGTGAGGGTTCTCCTGATGTTCATGTTGTGAGGATTCACCTGATGCTCCCACTGTAAGAAGTGAGAATTCACCTAATGTTCCTGGTATGTAATGTGACAGTTCTGGTGATGTTCATGAAGTGAGAGTTCTCCTCATTTTTCTGCTCTTTGATGATAGTGTTCTCCTGATGTTCCTGCTCTTTGATGTGAGAGTTCTCTTTATTTTTCTGCTCTTTGATGATAGTGTTCCCCTGATGTTCCTGCTTTGCGATGTGAGGGTTCTCCTAATTTTTCTGCTCTTTGATGATAGTGTTCTCCTGATGTTCCTGCTCGTTGATGTGAGAGTTCTCCTAATTTTTCTGCTCTTTTATGATAGTGTTCTTCTGATGTTCCTGCTCTGTGATCTGAGGGTTCTTCTGACACTCCTGCTATATGATGTGAGACTTCTCCTGTTGTTCCTTCTGTGTGGTGTTAGAGTTCTCCCAATGATTCTGCTGTGTGATGATAGTGTTCTCCTGATGTTTCTGCTTTGCGATATATGGGGGTTCTCCTGATGTGAGAGTTCACCTGATGTTCCTGCTCTTTGATGTGAGGGTTGTTCTGATGCTCCTGCTGTGTGAGGTTAGAGTTCTCCTGATGTTACTGCTATGTGATGTAAGAGTTCTCCTGTTGTTCCTACTATGTGATATGAGGGTTCTTCTGATGTTCCTGGTGTGTGATGTGAGTTTTCCTGATGTTCCTGCTCATTGATGTGAGAGTTCTCCTGATGTTCCTACTGTGTGATGTCAGAAGAACAGGAGTTGTGTATCTGCAGGACATCTGTGTTGTTTGTATTCTGACTCTGCCTGCTTTTATATGTTTAAATCATTTGAAAATCCAAACAGTTTTACAGTAAAGAAGATCTGATAACCGTCACAATGTTTAAGATAGCTGCACTTTTACTAGCGCTGGTAAGGAATACTTTTGTTGTATAAACCTGGAAAATTTTCAGATGTTCTGTTTTCTCCATTAGGAGGAACCCATGTGATTTTTGAACAATTCATTTATTCTGACATTCGGGGGTTTTTTTACATGTAGGATTCAGATGATATCATGATGTTTTTATGTGAGTTTGATATTTCAGGGAAACATGCTGAAATGTTCCAACTAATCACATAATCATATTTTGTATATAATCCAGAGTGAAAATGGTGGAGAACCAGCTGGATTCTTTAGAAGTGAGGATGGAGTGATGGAGCAGGTCAGCATGCACCAGGAAAAACATCTCTGATGGTTTAATGAGCTAACATTAAAGGTAGACAGTTAGGTAGAAAGTTCATCCCTTCATCTTTGGGCAGATGTTCCCTGATTACTGGAATAATTTAAAATAAAATCCCAGTAAGTCAGAGCAGTACACAGAGACTTCCAGCTCAGCTCGGCTTTCTCCCAAACTCCTGGTTCAGCAGCCGATCTCCTGAGAGCTGGACCTGATCAAATCTGGTCAAATCAAGCATGGATCAGGTGCTTGAGGTCGCCAAGGTTATCTGTGATCTTCTTCATGCCTGATTATCAGAGACACCGGCATAAGCTGAGATCCTCAACGATGGTTAGAATGAATATTACACCTGGAATCAGTCATATCTTTGCACGTTTGTACTCCAGACAACTCAAACACTATCACTGAAATTTGGAAAAGTTTGGAAGTGCAGTTTAATGGTTTTGGCGCTGCGTCTATCCGCACGGCCTAGTCTGTGGTATGTAGGAAGAAAATCAGTCCAGTGCAGGACACAGATAATTGATTTTTTTGTGGTTAAATGTTTTCGCTGTGATTGACACGAGTTCCCCAAGTTGCCAAAACTGGAAAAAAAAAACCAGATGGAGGGTTGGAGTGTGCATGTTCCAAACCCCCTCCCTTCTCCCCTGGAGAGTGATAACTCAGAACCAAGACTCCTTCTGCTTTCCAACGTCTAAGGTTCTCAGTCTGAGCAACACTTCTCTTTAATTACTTATTCACGAACAAATTCAATTAAACACATTTGTATATGCACTGTATGGACAGAAGTTTGTGGACACTTGACCATGACACTCATATACTGTATGTTTCTTAATGGTTGGACTCCAGGTTCCATTCCTCTAAGCTGTTATAATAAATTTCTCTCTTCTGGGAAGGCTTTTCACTAGATGTTGGAGTGTTGCTGTGGGGATTTGTGATCATTCATTATTCATCATACCAGAGCATTATTAAGGTCAGGCACTGATGTCAGGCGGAGACATTTGGGACAGTTTGCATTCTGGTTAATTCCATACGTGTTCAGTGGGGTTGAGGTCAGTGCTCTGTGCAAGCGACTCACATTCTCCCACTCCCACTTCCACCTAGCAAGGCATGTCTTCATGGACCTCGCTGTGTGCACAGGGGGAGTGTCATGCTAGAACAGGTTTGAGCCTCTTAGTTCTAGTGAAGGGAAATTGTAACCCAACAGCAGATGAAGACATTCTGAACAATTGTATGCTTTCAACTTTGTGGCACCAACTTTGGGAAGAAGCTACATATGGGTCCGATGGTCACTTTACTCACTCACTCATTTGCTGAAACGCTTAATCCTACTAGGGTCGTAGGGAGGCTGGAGCCTATCTTAGCCAACACTGGGCAAAGATGGAGTACACCCTGAACAGCTCGCCAGACCATCACAGGGCAAAACACAGATACAACCATTCACACTCACACCTAGGGGGAATTTGGAACAGGCAGCTACTCTTGTGTGCATGTCACTGGACTGTGGGAGGAAACCGGTGTACCCAGAAGAAGCCCATACAAGCACAGGGAGAACATGCATACTC
>JBCNYH010000022.1:16883671-16896253 GCA_039654325.1 Tandanus tandanus | reverse complement strand
TGTGTGTGTGTGTGTGTGTGTGTGTGTGTGTGTGTGTGTGTGTGTGTGTGTGTGTGTGTGTGTGTGTGTGTATGTAGGAACTGGTGTGCATATGTAGTAAAGAAAACAGTGACCTGTGTGGTGGAGGACGGAGTGGAGACATACGTGAAGCCTGATTATCAGCCATGTTCCTGGGGTGTGCAGTGTCCTCGCGTCTTAATGTGAGTAGAACTTTGTGTGTGCGTGTGTGTGTGAGTGTATGTGTGTGTGTGTGTGTGTGGTAAATACATGCAATACTAAATACACCTCAGTTCACAGAGTATGTATGAGTAAAAGGGATGTTGAAGATATTTTAGTTTTGGCCAGCAATTTAAATGGAAAACCAGAATACAAAACAAAGAAATAATGAGAAACGGTTGGATAAGGAGTAGCTAACACACACAGACACATACATACTCACACACACACACACACACACACACACACACACACACACACACACACACACACACACACATACACACACAGGGCTATGTAAGGAATGAGATGACGCACCATTCCAAAGTCCACAACCACAGGAATCAGCACTTTATTTCCACTAAACGACTTGATTCTACTCTCGCTGAGAGGTTCTCACAGTGACTGTGGAACCAAGAACAACACTAAGAACAACACTGAGGACACCACCAAGATCACAAAGAAGGACAGCAAACTGAAAAGCCCGAGTGCAAATAAGCTAATGAGAATAATAACATAGAACAGATATGGTAGAGGTGGCATGGTGGTTATCACGTCCGCCTCACAGTAAGAAGGTTCTGGGTTTGAGCCTCATGCCCGGCAAGGGCGTTTCCTCCCACAGTCCAAAGACATGCACATTAGGCTAATTGGCTGTTCCAGATTGCCCCTAGGTGCGATTGCGATTGTGAATGGTTGTGTGGGTGTTGGCCCTATGATGGACTGGTGAGCTGTTCAGGAAGGTGGACTCCAGCCTTCCTGCAAACCTAATAAAGGATAAACCAGTTCGCAAAATGAAAAAAAATGAAAACACACACACAGTAATTTAGATAAACATGTTCTTGTAAACAGGCAGCACGGTGGCACAGTGGTTAGCATGTCCAACTCACAGTAAGAAGGTCCTGGGTTCGATTTTATTGCTATATAAACTCACCCTGTTGCTCTCTGTACAGTAGCTCTTCTGTGTAATGTTTACAAGAACATTCATTCGTTCATTCATTTCCATTCCAAGCATAAGCCGCTTAATTCTAATTAGGGTCGCGGGGAGGCTGGCGTCCATCTCAGCCAACACTGGGCAAAGGCTGGGTACACCCTGAACAGCTTGCCAGACCATCACAGGGCTAACACACACCCACACAACTATTCGTTCATGGCTGGCGTAATTTGGAACAGACAATTAGCCTAATGTGTATGTTTTTGGACTGTGCGAGGAAACCAGAGCACTCAGAGGAAACCCACACTACCTAACCACCATACCACCGGGTCAACCACCATTCCACCATGCCAACCACTCCATGCAACCATGCAAATCATTTTGAAATGAAAAAGTTTAATCTTAAATTTTAATCAGTTCCAGTATGTTAGCCATTTGATTTGTTTTTGTTATTCTATGTCAACATAAATTATAACCTCATTAAAGAAAAGCGTTTTGTCTCTAAACAACTTCTTTTCCTCATGTTGAAGGTATCGGACATATCTGAGGCCGAGATATAAGATTGCATATAAAATGATTACTGAGATGGAGTGGAAGTGTTGCCATGGATACAGTGGGGAGGACTGTAACACACATAACGGCAGTGGGAACGGAGGATCCGTCACTCAGATTTCAACAGCGAGACCATGGCCTAATCCCTCGAACCCAGGACATACAGGACATGGACAGAACGGAGGGAATGGTACGCTCATCTTATTGCATTTATTTTTTGAGTTAATTTACCATCATTTGTTAGAAAGCACTTTGCTGCAGCTTACTCTGGTCTCATGTGTTAGTGAAGAACTGACCGAGAAATATTATATGCCTGTAATGATTTTGTGATGTGTTCAGGGAGAGGAGACAGTGACAAGATGAAACAGATGGAGGACAAAATGCAACGGTTGACTAAAGACCTTCATGATTTGCAATTGACATTACGTACCATGAACGAAAAGTTTCAGGAGGAGATGAAAAAACCTGGATCAGGTGGTGGAAAAACGCCAGCAGACGCAGCTCAGCCTGAAATGAAGGAAACGATTCACAACATCCAGACCAAACTGGACCAGTTGGACAATCGGACTCAGGCTCACGATAGAACTCTTGATAGCATCAATAATCATCTGGTTAATGGAAAAGGTGGGAATGATCTGGATGGCCATGATGGAGACAGATTTAACTTCTTGAAGGAGGAAATCCTGCGCGAGTTGGAGCGCCGGGTTTCGCTGTCCTGCACTGCATGCCAAGCTGGCGTTGATGACCTGCAAAAAGAGCAGCAGAGGGACAGGGAGAGGATTTCAGCTTTGGAAAAGAAGCTTCATGACCTGGAACAGCAGAACCGTTTGGTTCTGGATGGACTTCGTCGGGACGGGAGTCAGTTTCAAACCTGCTGCGGTAAAATCCTGGATCTAGAAACGAATCTGAGGGATGTGGATAAGAAGGTCACTTCAACTTCCGAGAGGTGTACCAGCCTTGAGGATCGTCTGGAGAAGGAACTCAGAGGAACAGGTGGTGGAGGCTTCGGGGAAACAGGAGAAAGTGGAGGAGGAGGAAGAAGACCGGAGGATATGCTGAACGGGTACATGGAAGACCTCGAAAGACGGATTAACAGCACAGTGCAGAGGACGGAAGAAAATTGTGCTTACATGGAGAACGATTTGAAGGATTTGTTTCAAAAAGGCTTCATAGACCTACGCAAGGAGTTCTATGCCCACTTTGACGTTCAAGACAACAGAATCACAGATGTAGACCATGACATTGGGATTGTGAAAGAAACTTTGTTTGATCTGGACAAGCGCTTGTCTCGACTGCAGAACACGACGTCTCATATGGATCGGAAAATAAATGAATGCGCCGCGTGCTCTGGATCTAGAAGACCCCCAGGAGGAAGTGGAATAAGACCCACTGAAGATACAGACACAGTCAAGTCTCTGGAATGGAGGGTCGTTGCCAATGAGGATGAGATCAAGAGATTTGATACAAGACTCAAAGATCTCTCGGTTTCCGGCGACTCTTTGCTGGATAAAGTGATTGATCTTAGCCATGATGTACGCAAGATCAAAGAGGTGACTGGTGACAACGGTGAACATTTTACTCGCATCATTACTGAAATTGATAGCTGCCAATCGCACCTTTGTAGGACGGTGCAAGATGATCTGAGGAAGCTCAAGAACTTCACAAACCATGCCATGGACAAATGGCAAACGGATATGAACTACATAAAGGGCAGGGTGGATTTGAGTTGCTCAGACGGCTGCAGCACCCTGCAAGAAGATGTAAATAAACTTAAAGACGACATGCAAAAATGCAGGATCTGTTTGGAGACCCCGCCAGGAACAGGCACGGACCCGGGAGACCTGGACGGTCCTCAGAAACCCCTCGATGGTCACAGTGTGATCAGCAGCAATAATGCTAACCTCGGATCAATCCAGGGTGAATTATCAGGAGTCATTTTAACCTTCAGCTCCATCAACGACACTCTGAAAGGTTTAGAGCACAGCGTCCGGAAACACGACAGCGTTATAACAGATCTGGGAAACACAAAGGACAAGATCATCTCAGAGCTCGATAAGATCCAGCAGGAAGTGACAGAACACATTGAGGACAGTAAGATGCGCTTTGACAACATTGAGCGTGATGTCAAACGTTTTGGAACCAACTTTGTGGATAGAACCGGTAATGGCCTCGATAAGAGGATAACCAATCTCGAAGTGGTTTGCAGACGACTCGATTCCGTATCTGAGAATTTGCAGAAAATCAAAGAAGGACTCAGCAAGCACGTGACCAGTCTGTGGAGCTGCGTAAACGGGCTGAACACGACCGTGATCCACCACAGCAGCTTCATCGACACCATCGAGAGCACACATCTGGACAGCATCCACGGCAAGATCAAACAGCTCAACTCCTCAATGCTGCATCTTCTCAATGATTTTAGAAACCTGATGGCGCATGATTTCACAGGTCTGTTTGGAAAACACACAATACACATACAAAAGGAGAAACATGACAATCCTTATGCACCAGTGTTACATTTCCATCAGTATTGTTTATTCTTTACAATGTCGCTCACTTTGGGATTTAATCAGCCAGTCACAAGCGTAATCATATGACATCAACACCAGGCATTCTTTTTCATTTTTACTGAAGAGCACGCAATCAATAACAAGCAAATGAGATACTGAAGCTAATTTCACATAGCCGAGTGGGGCAGTGGTGGGTCAATGGATAAGGCTCTGGGTTAGTGATCAGGAGGTCAGAGGTTCACCAAGCTGTCACTGCTGGGCCCTTGAGCAAGGCCTTTAACCTTCAACTGCTCAGTATAAAAGAAATAAAAACGTAAGTTGCTCTGGAAAAGGGCATCTGCCAAATGCTGTAAATGTAGCTGGCTGATGTTAAAGACCTAGTTACTGTTAACACCCAGAAGTTGGTTATTTTCCTCTAGTTAATTATAATTAAAGTTTTTAATTTTTTACCATTTATTCTGCCTCAAGTTAAAACTGGCTTTGATTTTTCTTTAAATTTGTACAGAAAAGGTGTAAAGTCTCTTCATCGGTCATTATAGCTTCTTCCTGAATTCATCATGTATGGAGGAAATAGCTTCACTTCACCCTTGAGCAGATGTCAAAACACAGACAGAGCTATTTTCAAGGTGATGTGGGTCAAAAATCATTATTCACACAATAGGACTCCTAATTTCAGGTCTGCCTGGACCCCCGGGTCCTCAGGGAGAGACTGGTGAAAGAGGATTTCCAGGGCTTCCAGGACTTCCCGGACCACAAGGACCACCTGGTAAACCGGGAGTGGAAGGACCAAGAGGACCACCAGGTAAAAATTATTACACTGTAGAAATAAGAACAATAAGTAGTAAAATTGAATTAGTATTTTCAATAAATAATAAACAAATAATTGCAACAGTATCAATCTCATTCTGTTATTGTGTGTATTGCAATAAAAGGGGCAGAAAAAGTAATGAATTGAGGTTTATAAAGAGTTTTAATGGGTTTAATGTAAATAAAGTCACTCATAAATAATTTTTTTCTCTTTCAGGTCTTGGAGGAGAACGAGGTACGAACTTTATTTATTTATTTATTTGTTAATTTATTTTTATTTTTCCAAAAAAAGAAAAAGAAAAAAAATCCCTCTGGAGCCCTGAGGCTGTTTAAGATGCAGCAGATGTTCCTTACCAGATTAGAACTGCAGCTAAGGGTCATTAGTAATGTGTGTGTGTGTGTGTGTGTGTGTGTGTGTGTGTGTGTGTGTGTTTGTGTGTTTACAAGAAGATGTTTTACAAGAGTTTATATGTTTCAGGACACACGGTTGTAAAGAGAAAGCTGTATCTTTGTGTTTCTGTATCCTGAAATGTAATTAGTATGATAATAAATAAATAAATAGTAAATTTGGTGTGATTTTGTGTTCCAGGTCTCCCAGGCGCTGATGCTAACGTCCCTCAGGTCTCGTTCTCTGCGGCACTCACAAAACCTATGACTTCAGCTGGAACCATAGTGTTTGATAAAATTTTTGTGAACAAAGGAGACTTTTATGATCCACTAACAGGTAAAAGAATATTTAAATTCAACATTTATTAATCGACATTTTTAAATTATTTTATGTTAATTATATAAAGTTGTATTTTACAGCAAAGTTTATATTGTTTTCTGTATTTTATATTGAGAAGTGTATTTCAATTGTATTTATTTAATCGTACAATGAATGTATAAATCTAAATTTACATAATAATAAAAAAATAAAATCCTTGAATCGCCACCTTACCATGGTGGAGGGGTTTGCGTGTAATAAATCAAAATGTTTAATTATTTTTGGGGTGATAACAGTAACTCTGCTTCATCACACTGTGTGGGGTTTACTTCTCTATAGCTACACACCCCAAGTGTTTTATCCTTACATATTATATTAATGACGACGCTGATCCTGAGTTTGCTCTGATGCTACAGGAATCTTCACGGCTCCTCGGGATGGTCATTACTTCTTTAGTGCCATTCTGACAGGACACAAGAATGAGAAGATTGAAGCGGTTCTGTCAAAGTCAAACTATGGAATGGCACGGGTGGACTCAGCCGGGTATCAGCCCGAGGGTCTAGAAAACAAGCCAGTGGCGGAGACGAAGCCAACGCCTGGATCTCTGGCCGTGTTTAACATTATCCTGCCGCTGCAGATGCACGACACGGTGTGTGTAGACCTGGTGATGGGGAAACTGGCACACTCGGTTGAACCTCTCACTATGTTCAGCGGCGCTCTACTCTACGAGGATTATTCATAACCCTGAGATTTATCAACGACGTGGCCGAAACCTCGACCTCCCGAGTCGCACCGTGGACACGCTCACACACATTTCTGTGATTCTGTTCTTGTGTGAACTCCTGAATTCAAAAAGGATTTAATTCAATCGATTATATTTACTCCTTCCTTTTTACTTTTTGGAGACATGGTTTTTTTTTTTTACAGAAACTACTGCTTTTTTATTCTTATTGTTGATATGAAATTTACCAGTATTTCAGATTTTATATAAATCACAGTGTTATGAATCTTTTATCACCAGTTTCACTTCCACTCTAAAGGTAGGCTAAGACTCTTGCTATAGGGCATGTGCCATTATCGCTAATAATATCCCATCACAATAGTTCATAACTAGCATTAGGTTTACCATATCATAACATCGCATCTTTATTGTGATTCATCAGCTGTTTGAGCATGGAAAAACTTCTGAGCAATGCCTCATTTTTCATTCCCAAGAAGAAAACTTCTTCTGCTAGCTAGCATGTAGCCATGAAGTTATTCTGTCATTTATACACAGTTTATAAAGACAAAGTGAAAGTGGAAATGAGAATTTTCCTGAACACCAACATTTACCTCAGCTGTGTTGGAAAATTGTTAAAAGACAGACTCCATGAGACTAAAATTCTGCTGTAATTACAGTTAGCATTGACTGCTAATCCAACTTCTATGTTTTCCACCATAGTGAGACAGTCAGCTCTCAGAAAGTTTAAATTTTCAAACAAAAGGTGATATGGTAATATAATATGTGGAAATAAAAGTTAAACACACACACACACACACACACACACACACACACACACACACACACACACACAAAATTCAAAATTCAAGCACAGTTGCTCTTGTAGGAAAGAAAACTAGCATAGCTTAGACTAACTAGCCATTCCCATATGTTAGCTCTCATGGAGAGAGACACAACATGGAGAGATACAAGCAAATGACATGAGGAATGTAGAATGGAGAAAATATGTTTAAGAGAAATGAGATATCCTTTCCTCTGAAAGGTCATGCGGAGCAACGTCCACTGCTGATGACAGCGACACAGCTGACCTGCTGCATCAAAGCGGCCAACATCATATTAGGGGCAGGTTATTTATACACTGGTGTTCAGCTCTTTTAGGAAGACTGCTCATCGCTCCCCAGTCCTTGCTCCTTCATTCTCCTCACCTCTCAATCCTCACTCCTTAATGCACAAATAATAGAATTGGAACGGCTTACAAAGATGGCGGAGAAGAAGAACTTCAGGTTCAAGTGAGGAAACGACAAATAAGGGTTTCCAGAAGCTCCCTATGAGTGGAATGGCATCTTGTAAATTGTCGGCGTGCCAGTGTAAAGCCATTACTTTGTTGGACACACCGCCACATAATGTTTACGTTACCAGAATGTTAATGTAATTTTGAGACAAATTCTCATGGCTGTGTGACATAACAATATATATTGGATTACGGTTGCAAAATATCTATTGTTTCATATTATGCTTTGCAATTTGTTTTCGTTGTGTTGCAAATCACACTATATACTGCAAAATAGGCTTGCTTAACCCATCCAAAACTGTGCACACACCATTGTGCTCTAAAAAATCAGTGGTGCACGCACATACACACATACCTGAAACAGTGAGTCGAGGGATTAGAGGTCACCGCTTTTCCATTCCGCCAAATTGCAGGTGAACACATTTTATTATTAACTAATATTATCATAAAGATTAATTATTAGTCTGATTATTTTGGATCAAAATACAGTTAACAGCTAACAATTTTACCACTGTTATCAACAGCCTTATTTAGCTTTGGAGCACAAAAAACAACTCATGAAGAGGCTGATGCTGATATTATAAAGATTTTATTGTTTTTAAGGTTTTCCCTTATAACAGACTTTAGCATGCTCAGTTCATTGTCACTGTTAACAATAGCGCTTTGGATCTGTCCAACACTTAGTAATGGCTCCAACCTTGCACGCTGCTCTTGATACTAGTGAATAGGCTACTACCATTCCACACAGAGTGATTATTTACATCTTATCATGAAAACTGTTATTGTTGAAATACAAACACAAATCTGATTGTTAATCAGAACAGGAAAGAAATTCACTGGGTGTTAGCAGTTAGTGCATGTTAGCATGTTAATATGTCCCTCAGTCAGACAATTCTGTCAGCCATTCTTTTAACCTCTATTGTAGGGAACAGAACTAGTGTTAAAAAAAGTCCGAAATAAGGACATTAAGAAGACTGTTGTGTCTACGCTGCAATAGTAATAATGTACAGGTTAAATATATTGTATAACTGATGGCACATGCCTTGCGCTCACCTGATAAAGTGTGTGTGTGTGTGTGTGTGTGTGTGTGTGTGTGTGTGTGTGTGTGTGTGTGTGTGTGTGTTTGTGTAAAGATATTTAGCATTTCTTCATAAGTGCATTGTGAGTGTTAGTAATTAATTCTGTGCACCCTCCGGACATTTTGCTTAGCCTCAGTAAAACCTGCTACGTCTCTGTTTCACCCTTTTGTAAAGAAATTTGATGTATGTTTTTTCGGTAACAATGAAAACCATCATCAACAATTAAATTTTTACCAGTAAAGGAAAATTCACAATATAAAAGCCAATCATGTCACACACAAGCTCTGTTAAAGAGGTAAAAATGTGCCTTTATTTAAAAAAAACACAAAGAAATATGATCTCAGCATAAATGCAAAAAAGGCAAATGTTTATATAGAAGACATTAAACAATCAAATTAATAAACAAACAAACAACATTTTTCAAGCTTGCAATTTAAATAAATTTCTCTTCAACATTAAAATTCCTATAAGCAACATTAGCATTAGCATTTTGTTATGACATTATCTTTCAATGCAGCATGAAATAATGCCTACAAACAAAACTATGACTCTGACTTTAATTCTCCGTATATTAGCATTAGCATTAAGATAACAATTTCTGAACTCCAAAGTCTGTTAACATGGAAAAAATAATAATTTAAAACTCACTCAATCACTCATTTGCCAAACCGCTTAATCCGTCCAGGGTTGCAGGGAAGCTGCAGCCTATCTCAGCCATCACTGTGCGAAAGTGGGGAACACCCTGAACAGCTCATGAGACCACACCTCAACACACACACAACTATTTACGCTCACACTCACACGTAAGGGCAATTTGCAACAGCCAAATAGCCTAATGTGCATGTCTTTGGACTGTGGGAGGAAACCGGAGTACCCAGAGAAAACCTACACAAGCACTGGGAGAACATCCAAACTCCACACAGAAACACAGGACCTTCTTACGGTCAGCTAAGATAGCTACTCCACCGTGCCACCCTAGATTAAACCTAACATAAATAATACTATAAAAACAAATAAATTGCAACTATAAAAAGACAATAAGGGATATCTTACAACTGACAATGGCCATAAATGGACATTAAATTGTTTTAAACATAAATGTTAGAATTATCAATGCTAGCATTAGTGGAGAAGAAAGTGATACTTTGATTGTCCCTTCATGGGCGGCACGGTGGCGTAGTGGTTAGCACATCCGCCTCACAGCAAGAAGACCTGGGTTTCTGTGTGGAGTTTGCATTTTCTCCCCGTGCATGCGTGGGTTTCCTCCGGGTACTCCGGTTTCCTCCCACAGTCCAAAAACATGCACAGTAGGCTAATTGGCTGTTCCGAATTGCCCCTAGGTGTGATTGTGAATGGTTGTGTGAGTGTTGGCCCTGCGATGGCCTGGCGAGCTGTCCAGGGTGTATCTCGCCCTCGCCCAGAGTCAGCTGAGAAATGGGCGCCAGCCTGCCCGCGACCCTAATTAGAATTAAGCGGCTTAGAAAATGAATGAATGAATAATTGTCCCTTCATGCATTTCGACTTCAAAATGACTATGAAGAGAATTAACTTTAGCACTAACATTATCTGTATGAACTGGTTTGGCAAAGAGACACTGAGGAAGTGCTAAGAGCTGAAAGCCAAAGAATACAGTACAATACAATACAGGTATAAAGTAAGATAAGGAGAATCAGTATCAAGAACAAACACAAAGTTTTTTTTTTTTTAATTAAATTAAATTCCAAAAGGATGTCCGACTTCATCACAAGCTGTTTGTAAACTGAAAAGTTGATATTTTTGAAAACCCTCCCAGTGTGATGGAGTTCTATGTTGTGCTGCTCTTGCTATTCTGCATGATGAGCTATTATTATTATTATAATTATTATTATTATAATAATTATTATTATAATTATTATTATTATTATTATTATTATTATTATTATTATTATTATTATTGTGACTATTTCCCTCAGAAAATGTGTTCACTTTGTAATCAGTGAAAAACTGAAGTTGAATAACTGAAACACGTGACGTGGCTCCTCGCGGTTTAACCTGTGACTCTGAATGTGTTTGTTGGCAGCACATGTGTTAAATAAAGATATTTAATTTTACACAGCTCTATCTTTCTGGGGTGTGGCTGTGGAACTGAAGTGGATCTAACTTTTATACTGAAAAACAATCCCACACACAGAGTTAACTTTTCCTATATTTCATTTTCTACATTTTGGAAGATGATCAGACGTTCACTAGGATTCAGAGGAGACATAGATTTTTATTTTTATTTATATTTTATCCATTTTATTACTCACTCACTCATTTACCGAGCCACTTAGTCTTACCACTAGGGTCGTGGGGAGGCTGGAGCCTATCTCAGCCTACAGTGAGTGAATAAAGGGTACACCCTGAACAGCTTGCCAGAACATTGGATGGAAACACACACGACCATTCACCCTCACACCTGGGGCAATTTGGAACAACCAGTAAGCTTAACATACATGCCTTTGGACTGTGAGAGGAAACCGGAGCACATGCGAACTCCACGCTGAAACGCCCGGCACGCCTGGAAATCAAACCCAGGACCTTCTTGTAGTGAGGCGGACGTGCTATCCACTACGCCACCGTGGCACCCTCAGTTTTATTATTAAAATAAAAAATTTTAATGTCATTCTCTGGGGTTTAGAGAACAAAATAAATCATAATTCTTCAAAAAAGTCCAAATGTTTTATTCATTTAAAATTTTTCTTGACTGCTTTCTTTCCTCATACTGATGTGAGGATGATGATGACGATGATGAAATTCATCTTTATGATGAATATACAGAGTAAAATAAATACTGTTTGGATAAGGAAAAGTCCTCATTTTCTTAAATATATAGGATAGCAGGAGTATTAGTTTTAAGGTGATGATAAGGAGGATTAGCATTGGGATTAGCCTGAAGTAAGGTTTAATGAAAGTGAATAAAATTTTTACATCATAATTAATTATTTGCTTTTTTCCTCTTACTGAACAGACATTCGCTAGTAGATGATATCATCAATATTCCATAAGAGCCGCTAACTACTCAGTTAGCTAGCAGGCTAGCAGGCTACATTCTCTTTATACATGTAACTTGTAAAATGTATGACACCCTCTGTTATGGCACTGGCACACACACACACACACACACACACACACACACACACACACACACACACACACACATATACACACACACACACACCACTGTCCCAAATCACCAGAGAGTAAGAAAAGGGAGTATGGGACGCAGCCGTCGATCCTGTAACCCGAGCAGATCCTCAGTGTATTCGTGAAACGGGAAAGAAAGCAGCTAGTTTCAGTAAAATGTGACGGCGAGTGAGTTTTCACAGCTGTTCGTGTTTAAAAACTCTCCACACGAGCTTTCAGATAAAAAAACACACAATCAAACCGTGTTGCAGACGGAAAACACTCGCTCGCTTTTGTTGCTTTTGTACACACTCCGGATTTTCCAGTGTGTGAGCCAGAAGAGTCGTTTATGGAAAGAGAAATGTTTCTGTATGAATATCACTAACACACACACACACACACACACACAGGAAAATAGTTATTACATGCTATGTTTATAAAGAATTGAATCATAAATAGATATACATTTATAAATAAAGAACTTATATTAAGTATTAAATATTCTCTTATACTGTAAAATATAATGAAATTAGACAATTTGAATATGTAATAAATATAAATATTAAATATAAAGATGTTTTAATATTAATTTGACATGTACTGTTTTTGTGGCTCATTATACTTATAT